>VZRW01006589.1:157544-290204 GCA_013398125.1 Aegotheles bennettii
CATCCCAGCCCCTTCGCGCCTCCCGCGCAGCCCCGGCAGCTCCGCAACCGGGATCGGGATGTGCCTGGTCCCCGTGGCCTTCCCCTGGGAACTGGGCGGCCGAGTGCCTCTGGGGACCTGGGTCGCACCTTGCCGCGTTCGCCGGGGTCCCCTGGCGGGACAGGCGGCAGGGAAATGGCGCCTGAAGGGTCCTGCGGCACCGGCCCGCTGAGGGGTTCCCCTCGGAAACACCTTCAGCTGGCAGCATGCAGGCTCGGGAGGTGTCATCGCTTGCCGCTGAGGAGTGATCTGGGATTACATTTTTAAATCTTAAGTCCTAAATAGAGAAATCTGAATTCTCTTTTAGTTTGCTTTTGAATGGTGATTTTTTTGAGTCTGGTGTCCTAACCTGTAAAACATATAAAAAACTTCAGTTCTGGGTGAAGTCTCACGAAATGTGTGTTTAGAAGTGCTGCAGACAAAAACGCACCAAATGCCTGCATTTGCCACCAGAGCTGTGGTTCTGTTCACCTCGTGCCCTGTTCGAACGAGTCTGGAGGTGGCAGTGGGGGACGGTACCTCAAGGTGAAACAGATTCCTCTTCTGGCACTGTAATCGGACTAATTGTCCCTGCAGAGCAGATCAGTGTTGGATCACACACGATGCTTAATCAGGGCTTGTGTCTGACTACTTTGGCAATGTCTTCTTTGCCCTCTCGTTCTTCATGGCTCTGTGTGTGCCGCTCTGCGCCAGCACGGTCGGAGTTTGAATGTGGAGTGGTGTGAAACGCGGCTCTGAAGGCTTCTAAAGCATGAGCCACGCTGCCAGGATTGGGTGCCCTTGCTGTGAATTGAAGCGTAGAGAGCATAATCTTGCATGTTTCAGAGCAAATGTGTGTCCACGTATACCAGTCTTTCTTCCGGGGAAAGAGAACAGTTATTCTGTAATTGAGCAGATATTTGGTAAGGTATTTTTGTTAGTACTTCACGATAAACGTGGAGAAAACATGTATAGGAAAATTTGCGGTTATAAAAAAAATGAGTACAAGTTTCTTTTCAAAATGGAATGGAAATTGTCACTTTCACTAACCTGACCAAAAATGTCACTGTAGCGGGAGGTAAAAGGTCACGCACAACTAGTGAACCCTTGTGTTGTTTGATATAAATTTCCCATTTGAAGTCTGTTATTTAGTAAGTAAATCTTCAATAGTAGCTGTGAATGCTGCGCACACAATAGACTGTTACATTGACGTGCAGATAACTTCTGCTAGAAGTCCAGTAGCCCTCTAAAATAACCAACTGCAGAATCCTTCTGTGTGTGCTGGCCGACTGAGAGCATCTGCTCTTGCTTTTCAAAATTGCAGTGTGTCAGGAATTCCCTACAGAATATAGGAGGGCAGCAAATTTTTAAAAAAATAATCTAACCCTATTAGTGACATTTTAAAATTTTATTGCCAACTTAGTAGTTAATTTACTGTGTATTTTTCTAGCCAGAAATAGTCTGTAGGACTTGTCATTAACGGTAGAAGCCGAGCAGCAAAGGAGCTTGTTATTATTGCTGAAGCGTTGTGGAAAACATTTAGCTTCCTCCTTTATTAAAAGCAAATCAGAAATACAGCTTTATTTTTTCCACTCAAATAGAATGTATGCATCTAAGAATGTGTGAAGTACGAATTTGTTAAATATTTTGTCAAACATAGGACACTATGCCCAATTTCAAATTGGAAGAGGTGTCTTTTATTCTCTAGCTTGCTTCTTTGAGGCACTTGGAGTCTTTTAACTTCTAATCTTTGCCTCTGTTTTTTCCAATACCAACATAATGCAAGGCTGGAATAATCATCCATGTAGGGTCTCTTTTTATCAGACTTGGACTGTTGACTTACCACCTGTGCATGCACTTAGGAGATAAGGGCAGCACAGAGTCAATGTTTTGTAACGCAATGTAGCAGGAAAAAAACATTAGTACATTTCTGAACTGCATTTTACAGGACAGGGTCTTCAGAACTGTCATTTCATGCCTGTTTGCATATTCTTTGAGTATAAGTGCTGATGCACACATGCTGTTTGAAATACTTCCGGCGGGAGCTGATATCCCTCAGTGTTTGTACTTTTTTCATTCTGTTTTTATATGAGAGTGTGGATCTGCTTATTAGTTACCAGTCTGCAATTCGAAAGACACAGACGCTTACCATTATAGCTAACAAATTAAGAAAATAGTTACATGTTATTATTTCCTTATCATGGGACTGGGACATGATGTAATGGGGCTTGGTCTTACAGTTCTTGAATTAGTATTAAACCTTCAAATGGCTTAATGTGAGTAGTGTGAAGCTTTTAGCTGATTTTTGAGAGTCTGGTACCTGATTAAGCCTCCTGTGCTATAATACATCACTGCTGGATGGCTGCAGCTTGCTGGTTGGGATGGCAATCAGTAAGTGCCATGGGCCACGCTGTCATATCATCAAATGCGCAGAGTTCTTGGCCACACAGTGGCCCCTAAGCCAAACCCTAAGTCCAAACCCTAAGCCAAGCAGGAAGTCAAAGTTCGGTGTCGGAATGTAAAATAGAGAGAGAATCTGCTCCTATTGCACGGTTGACTTAAACTGTAATGGACCACTGCAATTGTTATGCTCTACTAGAATATTCCAGGTCTATGTTATTTTTAGAAACAAAGGTGATTTACTAGACAAAATGGTTTGCATTTAGTAATAGTAGAAATTAGGGCACCTATTCCAATGAGTGTTGAGTTTTATGAAATAGCTCTTAAAAAAAGGAAAAGGAAAAAAAGAGGGGGGGAGAATGCTAATATACTTTAATCCAAGAAGACTTGTGACAGTAATTTACTACGTGGCGTGATGCTTCATAGAGTTCTCAGACATTTGTGTCTATGCATAAACTGCTCTGTTTTGCAGAGGCAGTGAACTCAGAGATCATTATATAATTTTGCTAATGCAAATCTGGTGAACACCTTAGTAGAGGAGCTGGTGTATGCTGTCCTCACAAATGGACCAAGGAGTATAAGCCCTGTCTCAGTTTCCTGCACAGTGCTTGACATTAAATTGTTGTTGAGCGGTGGAGCTGGGCTACTTCCAGAGAACAGGTGTGTCAGTAGTTAAGTGTGAAGTATAAAGTTTTCACTAAATACAGTTGGCAGAGGAGAGCATAGCATAGTGGTTGGTGACACCAGTCATTTATTTGTATCTTACAAATAAGATCCTACAGTCTTAAGAAAGTTCACCTGAAAAATATTCTTGATTCTTCAGAGATCTGTAATTTATCAACCTTCAAAATAAAATTTCAATTTGCTCTAGAATGGAATAGAGTGACAACTGAAATACTGCTGATCTTGCACCAAAAAAGAATGGGAGTGGAATATCCATATAACACTAGTGTGGTTATAGAGCAGCTCTGGTCTTCTGGCTGCACAGATTGTTTACTTGCTGGTGTGTTGCAAGAATGGTTTAATGTTTGCATTTTTTTATAAAAGTTTTAACAGCCAAAGAGCTGAATTTGATTTGCAATTTAGTAATTAGACTAAACTCTTCCCTCTTTGTGTTTTTGATCTCGCTAGGTTGGCAGCCTCGGTGGTTTGTTTTAGACAATGGGATATTGTCATACTATGATTCACAGGATGATGTTTGCAAAGGCAGCAAAGGAAGTATAAAGATGGCTGTGTGTGAAATAAAAGGTAAGAATTAATAGATTTCTGCTGGAGGAAATTTTGGCTGCCAGGGAAATAGAAAAGGTCACTGAACATACATTTTGCATCACAAGTTTTTCCTCCTCTTTTTGCTTATCTATAGTCCAATGTCCAATATATATATTTATGTATGGGATACAGCAGTTACTAGACTCATACACAGTACATTGTTAATGCCGAAAGGGAACCCCATTGTACTTAAGTCTGGCTGCTGTTCAGTGTCTTCTGTCCCTACCTGATGACTTGAAGGCATGCTGGGGAGAAGGGTTGGGCAGCTTTGGACTTTTTAGTATTTAGCTGTGGTGCATTGTGATTTACTGTATTGGTATGGGATTTTAATAAACATATTTTAAAATACTTTGATCAGTGCTTAATAAATAATTATTACTGAGCTGAGTTGTTTGTGGGGTTTTTTTCCAAATTGTTTTTTTCTCCTCTATGACAAGTTCATGCAACAGACAACACAAGAATGGAGCTAATCATCCCAGGGGAACAGCATTTCTATATGAAAGCAGTTAATGCAGCCGAAAGGCAAAGGTGGCTGGTAGCACTGGGGAGTGCAAAAGCCTGTTTAGCAGATACCAGAACAAAAAAAGAAAAAGGTATGTGTGTTGCTTAGAGCATATGCAATATTAACACTTTTCCAAATGCTTGTTTTCAGATAATCATAGTGGTAGAAAGTTAGTATTACTGTCTTTTAATATAAACTGTAATTATTTCTAGTCATTTATATGGTATATTCCCCCTTTGTGTTTGAATTAGAGGTCACCTTCATTGACCTCTTCTATCTGAAGAAACTGAAATACCAGCAGCTTATTGTCATTACAAGAACAAACATGCTGTTTGTAGCTGTTGTGAAGCCATTTTGATTCTTTATAGTTACTATTGTTTTTTGCATAATTTTTCTTGGATTGCTTAATGTAACCGTTTGCAGCCACTCTGGTGGACGTAAATTCATGCACTAAATGTTCTCTGTTTCACACTGCTGCTAAGAAAGATTTGAACTTTCTTTCCTAGTAATGTGCCTCTTAATGGTCATTAAATTAGCATCAGTTATCCAAAAGTACAAACCGTTTTCTGTGTCAAGTACAATTCTTGACTCGCTGGACAATCCAGTTTTCCTCAATATGAAGTGAAAGTTAAGTGAATTTTTAAATTGATATTTAAATTTGAATGAAAAAGTACTTTAGAATTAAAATGTGTACGTACATTGCATGGAATAAATTGATATTTCCTTTTTTTAATAGAAATAAGTGAGACCAGTGAGTCTCTTAAAACCAAAATGTCCGAACTTCGTCTTTACTGTGATCTGTTAATGCAGCAAGTTCATACAATACAGGAATTTGTTCACCATGATGAGGCTCGCTCTCCTCCCAGCATTGAGGTACAGGATTTTTAGAATGCCATTGGAGAACCTGGTTATATAATACACCTTAGGTTTCTGTTGACATTTTATGCCTTTTTCATCTCCCTAACGTTGGAAGATTTAACATAAGGTCAATTTTTGAGTGCTAGTGTGTATATAATACTAACAGTTGATTATATGTGCATAAAGTACCTGGGTTTAACTATAAGTGTAAAATGCATTAGAAAGCAATTGTGCTGTTGAGTCATTTGGTTAAAAGGCCAGAAGAGCTGCCATGAGAGTTATGTGATAATTTGGCTTGTTTCACATCTCTGTTATGGGCTGAGTAGTTGAAACAATTTTGTTTGTCCATTCTTTACTTCCTTGTGTAGGAGGTTATTCCATTCTCTTATCAGTGAAAGCTAGTGTTACAGCTGTTGGAAAGCTGCAGTGTACATAAGTATCTCTGAATATGCACAAGTAAAATTATTCTTGTATTTCTGCTTTTGAATGAAAGTTAATTCTGGAATTTATGAATGGCTTCATTCTTTACACTCTTGAGGAGCGCGTGGACAGTAAGTTATCCATTTAGGGCCAAACAAGGGGTTCATGCTTAGTCACAACACAGCAAATTGTTGCAAATTTACAGCAAGGTGAAACTGTCCTGCAGGTGCTTTGCACTGGAGCCTTAAAGCTGTTCACACATTCTCCTGCAATTTATTTGTTTTGGTGAAAGATCTTCTGATACACTTTAGTCACTCTGAGACAAGCTTTGCATTGTGTCTGCTATGTCATTGTTTACGGGACCCTAAAGAAATTCAGATGTCACAAAGAAATGACAATGCTGTTACATTCTTTTGCTTCTGTTAACCTCATTGGAAGGTATACATTTGTTTAAATGGGAATGGAAGTTCTTTGTGGTAATGAGGGAAATTAACGTGTGTGTGGGTGGTGGTGGGGCAAAGTTGTATTTGTGTATTTCCTTTTTTTTTTTTTTCTTGCTTATGTTTGTGCTTTCATTTGTTTTCAGAACATGAATGAAGCCTCTTCCTTGCTTAGTGCCACATGTAATACATTTATCACAACACTTGAAGAATGTGTGAAGATTGCTAATGCAAAGTTTAAGCCAGAAATGTTCCAGCTGCCTCACCCTGATCCCTTAGTTTCTCCTGTGTCACCATCACCTGTCCAAATGGTTTAGACATTTTGAAATACTATTTTTGCTAAGTGTCATATTGTTGGTTGGATGTGGGGAAGAACGGCAGGAGACTGTGCTATTGATATGTGCTATGATGTCAACAGTTGAAATCTTGACTCTGTTATGATCAGTAGTGGTCCTAAATATAAATCAGTAATTTTCCATTCCAAGTCTTTGTTTGCTGGCCTTTACATAATCAGAGTAATTCATTGTACACGTCAAGACCTTGTAATGAGGTATCTTGTAAATGAATCAAGTTTAACTTTTCATCAGTTCAACTGCTTCTTTGTTTTTTAGAATGCTATCTGTATACTGATCTTAAATTTCATACCTTTGCCTCCTGCTTAAACAGTTAAGTGCCTTGAAACACTTCTGTAAGATAGCATAACTTCCACTGTATATAATTCAGAATGCTTGTATTAACCTAACACACCCTTATTTAACAAAAAGATAAATAACGGTAAAGATATTATTAGTGTAATTCTTTACTACTGATTATTTCTCTTAGGACAGTGTATGTGGAATCCTCCTTAAGTGTCTTCTTGATCATATGGATGGATTCCAAGATGAGCTGTGTTGTGGGATTTTGTTGTAGGAATCCCTTTCTTTGCACTTGGATCTCTCATCTCTTTATCTTAAATTTACTTACTTATCATTATTGATTTATATTAATAACTGTCTTTGATTTGACAGTGATATTGGAAAAATAACAAGGAATCAAGATTTGCATATATTGTATAATGGGGAATTTAAGTTAGCATTTGGTAGAGGAAAGATGTCTTTATTTCTGTATGTCATAGCAATTAGCAAATGGTTCTATGAGTAACTTTGGACCAAGAGAGAATGAAACTAGGTTATATTTTTTTGTAGTCAGCTATTTCCTGTGTGAATGCTTTAAAACGTTCAATAATTATGTTAATCTATCTGTTTTCATAGAATTAAATCAGATTTTTAACTGAGAATGGTTGCTTTTAATTAAAAAAAAAAGATTGCTGTCTCTTTATAGAGACTGTAAATAAAGTGAAAATTAATGTAGGTATGCATATTATTCTTGTAAGTAGCTTATGACATTTTTTGTGTGTGTTTTTTTCTTTTTTTCCCCTAGATGAAGCGTTCCATTAGCCACCCTGGTCCTTGCTATTCAGAAAGGTAATTTTCTATTTCATTAAGCTTTGTTTCTTATGTTTCATAAAAACCTCCCTGAACCTGCTAGCATTAAAATCAAAATGTGAGAAGAATTGTTCACTTGGAAGAAAAAAAATAAACAAACAGCATAAGTTGATCTAAATTTGAAACCTAAGGGTGCAGATTATCAGTGTCAGTGGCAAATAATGCAGCTGCTGTCTTTAAGACACTATACAAATTTCTTCATGCTAGAAATTTTATGCAAATGACTTATTCTGACAAGTTCATCAAATTAGACAGCTTGAAATGCTGACATTCTTTTTGGGTCAATATTTCAGATTCTAGAGATATTTTCTTGTACACGCAAAGATTATATTACATTTTTATTTCCATTTTCAGGGTTTATAATTGTGAAAATTAAGAATGTTCTGTTGACTGTGCCATTTTTAGTTTAGTATAATGAAAAACATTGATAAGAGCAGTCTAATCTAAGCACCAAAACTATTTTAAAGTATATAAAGTTTGTGTGGGTTGTTACAGATTTCGCTTACTAATAGGTCTCTTTTCTTTTGTAGGAATAATCACTCTGTAAAAGAACCAGTTTCATCCCTTCACCGATTTTCACAGCAGCGCAGAAGAACATACTCGGATACAGAATCTTACAGTGATACTCCGTTTGAAGATTCTCAGAGTGAGTTTGGAAGAGGGGTGGTTTTCTTCTGTATCTTTCTGTACAGTTTATTGCCTGTTTACAGCAGCTGTTCTAGTGCTGATATTGGCACAAGGAAGAAAGTTTTATTAGTTATGCAAAGTTTTCTTTTAATATTCCTGTATCATAAATCGAAGCACTTGTGTGGTTTGTTATGTGTCTGACTTTAGTTGGCTTTCATTCATATTGAAAAGGATCTTACAACTGGAGTAGTTGTATTGAAATCAGTGGGACTACTGGTGAGGTAAAACAGAGACATAACCAGAAAAGGGGTGTTTGTGCTAACAAAATCTTACACGGATGATGTTCTCGTAAGTGGTGTGGAATGCTGTTTGCCTCCTGCTTGTTGCACAAAACAAATTCTACTTTCTGTGACCCCTGTGAGTGATGAGGGGTAATTTCCATCCAGTTCTTTGTGGAAAGATGGTTCATTTCAGTGGCTGCTTGCTTTCTGTGGAGAACAGCACTGTTCTGAAAGAGTGCAGCTTTGCCAATAATAACCACCCCCATCCATCACCCCCCACCCCCACCGCTCCTGGGGAGGGGGTGGGGGATAAAAAAGTTTTAAAAAAATATGTTATGATCAGAATATTGTTCCTTCCTGATTAGATGGGCCTACTGAGTTAGTAGCCAGTTCTTCTGTGGCTCTTCCTTTTGAGCTTTGCTGTCATTTTGACTCCATCTTAACTCTTCTCAGGGAGAGTTTAACTTGACTAGTTCTTCTTGATTAGTTCTGGTTTAGCCTTGCTTCCTTTTGGAGTGCCTATTGCCTCACTTGGATTGAAAAAACCTGGGGCTTGTGCATTGCTGAAAGCCCATGTGAGTACAGAAAGGTAGTAATAGTTTACATTCTATCATGGAGGAAGTATATGCTCCTTCTGCATTTTTAATATTTTAATAATAGAAAATGTTTTATATAAATGCTTATTGATGCATCAGTTCTTTAAAAGAAAACCCAAAAAACAAACCATCAAAACCCCCCCAAAACAAAAAAATACCCACGTTAATGTGTTCTTCCTATAGAATTTGTCTGCACCTCACAGATTACCATCCTTCATAATGTAAAAATCATTGTGTAAAAAAAACCCTACAGCCTACTTGATTTATTACCAGGCGAACATTCTTCGTATTCATCATCCTTGGGTATCATATTGGTTGAAATCTTTCAGGAAAAGTCCATAGTAATTATGCTTCTGGTTGCTTATGTATAGGAAATACTTAGGAAACTGAATAACTGACATACTGGATGAGTTTTTTGGGGGTTGAAAATAAAATACTTACTGATATTTTCATAGGATCTGCTCAGTGTTCTAGAAGTGCTGTCAATGGAGATCTGGTATCATCAGCCATTCGTGAAGAAAACAGATCAATATCAAAGGAAAGCTCTGATCTGGAAGAGACTTTTTCATCCTTTTCTTCTTAAAGAAACTGAAAGTATTCAATTTTCTATAAATAATGCTATGCAAAAGCTGCTGTAATTATACTGTTGTTATAGGAAGTAGTCATTTCCCTTTTTAGAAGGATTTCTCTGCACTTTATAGAATAACATAAAAACTATCTTTGAAGTGTATTTTATCTTTATATATTTTATTTGCAAGAGTATTTTCCTAATATTTCACAGTTTGAATGTGCATTTTTTTGAATAAATGATGGCTTAACAGATAAGCATCCATATTTGTAAATGTAGCTCTTTTTAAAAAGTGTGAAGGTCTGACTGATACATTAGTAAACCTGCAGCTTATAAACTTCAGCAAAAATATTTCAATTTTTCGGAGAAAATGCAACTTGTGCCATGGGGCTCTTGGTCATTTGTACCAAATCATTCACCAGGAGTTGTGATTAGCCCTGCAGTGGCTTTTTTGCCTGTGTAAAGGCTGTCGGAATGGGCACTAATGGGTCTACTCTAGCAGCTTGATAGTAGTTGACATTGCCTTCTTTAAAAACACAAGGATATACATAATCTGGTCCTTATTTTTAGCCAATGAAAGTAGAAATATTTAGTGTATTTTTCTAAACAAATGTATAAAAATAACTTAATACAAAGCATTTGTACCAAACATTGGATATGTAATAATTTTTATTTATTTATTCTTTTTTGCATCAAAAATTTCTACCTACTTTCACTACTAAAGATCTAAAGATCTACTAAAGGCTTCCAAATGTGCATAAATGGTTTCTGGGGTGTGTAGCATCACAAGTAGCTAATGCAGCACTGTTAAGATTTACTCTGCTCACTTAAGATGTGTTTTTAGCAAAGTACTACAGAAGCAAGAGCTGAAATATTAGACCATTAAGCTGCTGTTGTAATGAATATTTGTATCTCTATATATTTTATTTATATTATTTATACAAAAGGGAGCTTCTGGTTTTGCGACTCCTTTATATCATTTGAGGGTGGTATACACCAAGAGATGGATTCTGCTCTCAGTTACATCAGTGTAAATTTGCATTAACTGTAAGTGAGATTGGAGTCTGACTCTTAATAATTAATGAGTAATATAGTATAACAGTGCCCACTAGCACCTTGGTCCATAAGGTTGTTAGTGTTAGCATTGTAAGCCTTTGAGGATTTTTTGGGGTGTTCATTTAGGGATAAACTTGGTCTATAGTCTTAGCTGTAGAGCACTTTAAGCAAGCCATTTACTGTTTGATTTACACAGTTGTTAATTAAATGTACAGGGTTTTTTGCACTCAAGCACATACCAAAATCTGGTTTTATAATCAATTTTTCTTTATTTTGGTTTAACTAGTCTTCCTTTTGTGTATATGAATAATTTGGTGTTTTTGAAGCAGGCTGGAAAGGACAAATGGGAATGGAAGTTTTCCTTCTAAATTGATTTATATAAATCAAAATAGGGCCAAGTGTTGAGGAAAAACATATGAGCTATTGCTGATATATAAAGTACCGGTTTATAAACCGTTACGTCAGGGTTGAGTGGGATGGTTTGTACAAGTAAAAAGTTATTTGTGGATACCAGCTCAGAGCTGTCATTTGTGCTCAGTTCTGTCAGTTTTCATGCAAGTAGTATTTGCATATGCATATCAGCCATGCACATGCTTGTACATTTTTTCTGAATGTTTGCTGTAATGTATTCTGTATGACATTTATGACAATTGTAAAAATTAGTATTAAAAAAGATGTTCAGAGAGGTAAAACGCATATTGCAATGAGTGATGTCTTGAATCGTATGCCGTTTTAAAGCTGCCTTTCGAAATTTCACTGAGGTTTGTGCCAGCTTGTGCAGTGTTAAGTTCGTGTCACATTAACAAATATCTCTTTCTGCTGTTCAACTACTACAAAGAAAATAGTTTGGACTGCTCGTGATGCATAAAAACTCCTGAGACTGATCAGTGCATGTAGTAGTAAATAATAATTTTAAATACTGCCAAAGTTGTAATCCTTAGGTTCAAGCACAAACTTTGCATGTAAGTACTTCAGCAGCATTTTGGGTTTCTCCATGTCACTAAAGCCACAATGATGGCTTTGTGTATATGTAACAGGTTCCTGCTAAAGTTAAATAAGTCTTCTTATATATGCGTGTACCAAAATCTGTGGCAAAAATCCTAAAATCTGTTTCAGTGAAACCAGTGAGGATTATATGCCATCATACTTTCGGTATCTGGAGGTAAGAAATCGTTTCTGGAAATTATGTGTAGCTGACTGAATCACAATGATCCGTGTGTAGTGAGAAAAAAAAAAATCTGGATGCTATTACATTTATAAATTTGTGAATACTGAGATTACAATGTTCAGAGGCTTTGAATTTCTGAAAATTATTTTTTTCCCAGAGAAAGCAATCTTTGGGATAGGAATACTTCCAAGGTTGCTTCTGCATAAAACACCTGTACTTCATTTATGTAAGAATTGAAATCACAGCTATTTGTGTTAAGGTTGTTTTCACAAATGAGAAACTTGAGTTTTACTTGTTACGCTGCCATCAGTTCAAGTATTGTAGTGTAGCTGTTGTTCCTGCTGGTGTAAGTTAATAACTTTTTGAAGGGGTATAATACCTGAATGAAGGAAATGTCTGTGTCTGAAAACTTTTTTTCAAATGTTCCTGGTTATCCTGCTTTAAAAGAGCTAATGTGAAACTTGTCTGTTACATGTTTCTTTACTGACTACTTTGAGGGTGGAATCAAAGAGTTGCAGATCTAGAAGATAAAGTTACTGCTTACAAAGGGGATACCACATTTGCTGATCTGAAGATTTCTCCTGTTTAACATTGAAGACCAAAGGACCATATAGATTTTTATTTCACTTGTAAAGCTCCCTTGATTGACTGTGACTGTGTATGTTTATCCTCAGAATTGCCACTGTCTTGGGAGGGCTTGGGCCCTTAGCAGCTAACCTAAGCAACAAACTGAGTCGGAAACTAGGTGTTCCTCTGCCTGTACAGCGTGGGCACTAGTGCTTCACTCTTTTTCATAGGTGTCTAGCGCACTAACATGCTTTCTGGAAGATACAGTAATGCCCTGCACTTTAAAAGATTCTGAAAGAAATACTTTACCTCTTCTCTCCCAACTGTGTATGTCCAGTAGTGATTAGAAGGTGTCATATAGGAATTTAATTTACTTAGCATTTTGATATTTGTTAAATCTGGATGAGCAATCCAAAATGCTGTTTGGCAAGTGCACTTTGTAAGACAGTAGTCAGACTATTTCCCTGCTCTGCTGTCTGGTGCCACCTTTTTCTTTGTGGTAGGACACCAGTGTACATAGGTACACCCATAGCCCTATCCTGACTGTTTTAACCAGCTCACATATGGGAGAGAAGGCTAAAGATGAGAGCACAACTGTATTTTCTGGATGTGTTTGGTTTTGGGTTTATTTTGGTTTTTTTCTTTTTTTTTTTAAAAAAAAAGCTATGTCTCCTTCACCTCCTCCTTTTTCAAAGGGAAGGGAGAACAGGCATCTCCAAGACTGTCACTTACCAATGTCAAAGGTAATAATCTTGCTGAGGGACAGGATTTAGTAGCTTCACCTCCTTTTCCCTGTGTTTTCATATTCTCTTGTGATAAATACTGCTTTGGCTACTTCTGTATTTTCCCTTTCTCAGTGCACTCCATAGACTGCCTAGGCGTTTTCCACAAAGTTTGGGGTACAGTTGCAGAAGCAGGTCATAATTATCTTACATGAGGCTGATTCTTATTTTTCTGTGCTCTGACTGTTATTTTCTGACATGTCAGAGTACTTTTTATTTTCTCTGTCATCTTTTCTCCTTTGTACTGCTGCTGTTATTACTGTTACCATGTCCCTGTGTAGGAGAGACTGACAGATTTATTTATGACTGTGCTTTGCTTTGTGCTTTTTTTTTAAAAAGATACTAAGAATTCTGATATTTTTTTAAAATCCAAGTTCTAAGGCATTATCTTAAAAAAAAAAAATCTTCTCTAGTTGTTTCTTTTTCCCTTTTTGTTTTAATATTTTATGAGATGTGAGGTTTTTTGTGTTCTGCTTGTATATTTTTTTTTTTCTCCCCTGGAAGGGAAAAGTTGTTAAAAGGTGAGATGATGGTAAAAAATTTAAATGAAATGTTAAGACTCAGGTTTCTTGTCTGCTAGTGGTAAAATTAATTTCTTAGTGTCATTGTGACTAGCCACCATCACAGTTACTTTTGTCAGGCTACCAAGCATAAAATGTTAGTAAAGAACGTATAGCCCTATAGCAGAGTTTATACAGCAACTCACAGGGCTTTATTTAGAAAGTTTTTCCTTATCCATCGGGATCCAGGAAACATGAAGTCCAAATGCCTTCCCACATGTATCAGTGGTAGGATATTTTTCTGAACTTGGTCCTAGAGTGCAATGGATTTTTATCTTTAAAAGGAGCTGTCATCTTGTACAGTTAAAAAAACCCCGCTATTCAACCTGAATATAATCAGCAACTAATTTGAAATGTTCATTGCTCATTTTATGTTTATTTTTTTATCCAGAGACCGCTTAATCTATTGTCTCAAAATGTTGCTGTTTAGCATTCTGTGGAACTGAATGTTGAAGCTCTAGGTTGTGACTTCATTGATGTCACTCTGTATTAGCATTGGCTTAGCAGTCGTGTGAAAAAACACTGGCTCAGCGGGTTGGCATGTGAAGTTATCTAGTAAAGCTGTGCTTCAGCAAAGCTTGTAAGTACTTTAAATCCTATTTTTAGGCATGCCTGAAGTTAGGTGTGCTTGCTTAAGTACTGTGCAGCTGGTCCAGAGAGGTACAGGCAGAATGGACTTGCTTACACTGTCACACCAGTGTGCCTTCCTCTTCATCAAGTAAATATGTCTAGTCTCCATAGTGGCCATGGAAGATGGAGTTTCCAGTAGCATTTGGGGAGAAGAGTCAGTGGTTAAAGCTGCAGATGCTGTCTGCTTTCTGCTGAGACAACTGACTAGTGCATTTTTATTGTTGATTTTATTACATGCCTGTGTACACAAGTTGTTGATTAAACAAGACTATACCTGTGTATTTTTGTCTTGTATTGAGTGTGTTTTGGTTTGTTTTTGTTTTTTTTTAATCATCTAATGGACTTACCATGAGAAGCTTTCTTGAGGTTGTTTTGGTTTTTTCCTTGGAGTGATTTAAAGATTAAAAAAATGGCCTTTGAAACCTCATTTTTATTATTCTTACTTACTTTCCTTCCCAGGGAAGAAATACTATGCACTCTTAAGGTCTTTCATCTTTTTGATTGTTTCTATGTATTCCTGGTTCCGTCACTTGAAAAAGTGTGGATCTTGTCTTGACCCAAAACTTAGCTCTTCTGAAATCCTTATTTTTACTCTAGTCCTTGTGCATTATCCCATTTATTAGTTTTCCTGCATCATTTGGATAGTTATTGGTTGCTAGTTTGTAGGTTTATAGGAAATGAAAAGAAGTTTTATTTCTATAGTGAGTCCTTTTTGGAATAGTTTTTTAAACATACTACCTGGAGCTTTTTTTTCAGTTGTAGTAGTATGCTGGGAGTCAGTGACGTGTAGTGTTGCTAACTAATGCTCTTGCTCCACCTAAGGGAATTTTACAGCCCCTGAAGCAGTGTTGCATTACTGTGAGTATATTTGCTCTCGGGCTTTTTCTACTGACCAGAGTGAATTCTAGAAGCAGAGTTGCTCCTTTGACCTTTGATACTCTTTTCCCATAAATAACCAAAATGTGACCTGCCTGCGTGGGACTTGTGATTACTCCCTGGGAATGTAAAGACAGGCTTTGTTCCTATTGGTATGTCACCTGAGTTGGGGGATGAAAAACTGGGGCATGGGCCCTTCATCACCTGTGGGAAGTGAGAACTTACTTATAGGTCCAGGTGTAAAGGGAAGTTGCAGCTGCCAGAAAAAGGAGGCAGTACCTGGGTTTCCTGGAGGCAGTTTTTAAACCACTTACAGCAGAGATGAGCTATAAAGAAGAGAGCTTAGCCATTTATTGATATAGGGTGTAGTGGAAGGACCTGGAAATTCACTTATCAGAGGGATAATGATAACAGCATAATGCTGAGGCATGTGCTAGAATTTATCCCTTGTCAATGAAGAACCTATAAAGAAAACTTTTTAAGGCTGAGTTTCTGGTGGCTGAGCTGTTTCTGATGGCTGGATTTTCAAAAGTTAGCTATCTGGGTAACACTGGAGAATTGCATTTCTACCTAGTCTTTTCTTTAGCCACGCTTTTTTTTTTTCTATAGTGTAGTACAGGCTGTAAACAGAGCATAATAAATAAATAACAAGGTGTGACAGATTTTGTGGTGCAGAAAGCATGCTTTATTTCAAATGAACAATTCTATCCCAAGGAGGTTCAACAGCTAACAAGATTTATTACTACATTAGGAGAACTAAAGCAAATTGAAGTGCAGGGTCATATATGATGTTGTAACAACAGTTTGTTGTCAAACTGTGGCTCGTTGCTTAGTTGCCTGGAAGTGACTACTGGATGTCTAATACTATTACACAAACTCAATCATCGAACCCTACGAACCTCCAAAAGGGGGGTACTGCTGCTGCACTTGAGTACCTAAATAGCTTCGTTGATTAAGGGGATGGCCAGGTGATGTTACTTTTTAAAAGCTACTCAGGCAGTCAGTGTGTCAGCAACAGTACGCAGATAGTGGGTGAACAAAGTGCTGGCCGCTTGCACTTTGTCCAAAAATTGTCAGTCAGGTATGGAAATTACGACATAGTCAGATCCAATGTAAAACATTAAATCAGTGCTTACAGGAGGGTAATTGCAAACATGATTAATGCCTTACATTTCTGATTCAATGTAAATATTCATGCATGTATGAAATACTATGCACAGTATCATCTCTTAGGTGTAGGTAATCTTCAACAGGGAGCCTCTCTACCTGTTGAGGCATTCTTAGACATCAACAATGAGTTGAGGCGCAAAAATTAGTTAATGTTGTGCAGGGTAGTCGTTTGCTAGGAAACTTTCTCCTACCAACTGTTAGTTCCAAAAGTTACTTTTCAAAATGTCATAAAATAAATGGTACAAAACTTTATAACCGTTAACTTCGGCTATATACAGTATGTACATGTCAGTGAAAAAAGTGTTTAAAATTCTTAGGTCAATAATGACTATAAGTCATAATGTATAGCTCTGGACTTTGTCTTAGGTAGGTACAAAAATATTTTTTTTTATATTTACAGATCAGATATTCCAGTCCCTATATGAATCACTTGTAAAAAGACAAGTGTAGATAATCTAAATCAAGCTCTCTAAATTGATCGAATATTAATATTCACAGTGGCAGAATCAGTGCCAAATTCATTTCCTAAATTCAGGGTGTAAAGTCCACCGTCGTTCTTCTGGACATCCATGATGATCAGGGTGGTTAGATCTTCACTGGTTTCAATGTGGAATCTGCCTTGCTGGTCCTGACTGGTAATTTTTCTCCCTCCGCAGTACCATGTTATTTCAGGAGCAGGTTCACCCGAAAAGGCGCAAGATAGCGTGAGAACTTTTCCTTCATCAATGCTGATATCAGATGGAAGAGCTTCGATTTTGGGTGGTACTCCTTTACAAAACAGAAGAAATACCAAGTTAGTCTATTTCCACTAAGCCACACAGCAGGTTTACTCTGAGGATTACTGCAGGATATTTGAAGCACTAACTCTACCAGTAATTGTATTGCTCACCTCTCAGACCCAATTTAAGCATTTTACTAGTTGAACTCTCCAGTTGAGCCATACTAGATTTCCCCATAATACTGCTGGAGCTCATCTCTACAGAGGATTCTTTCATGGAGGACATGCTTTTTGCAGACATGCTTGCAAATTTCATTTCAGTCATGCTGCTACTGCTGAAACTGCTGAATGAAGCCTCTTGTTTAGAAGAAGCCATTTGAAAGGACTGAGAAGAAAAACTTTCGTGCATGCTTGCGTCGCCACTTGTCTTCAATACTACCTCTTTTGGAGGTTCTTCAATTAGAGCTGGGGAGCATCACAAACATAGAAGGAAAAACCAATAACATCACATTAACAAAGTAAGTCATGCAGTTCTGTATGGTTAATTTTAGAGATACAAAGAGACAGCAGAGTTTGCTTTCAATGGAAAACTGCAGTGGAGTATAAAGTTGTTTACAATCCTTTGATTCAAAATGTCCAAATCACAAATAGTAGTTCATAAATGAAACAAGTAGAAAATGGAACTTTTACTAGTATGTATGAGCTTGAAGGAAAAACACTTAAGAAGAAGTAGGTCATCGCATAGTGTTTCCTATTAAAAGCATTACTGGAGTTGGACACTGAGAAATTGTGTGGTTTCTATTCATGGTTGTAGAAGCTGTGAAACATTTTCAAGTTCTTAGGGGCATGGTATAGGGAAAGTCTGTTTCATGGCATTATTTTGTAGCTATAAAAGGCAGCAGAAAAACTCAATCACTGTAGCATTCCTTTAAACCCAAGCACAGTCATACAAGCAAATCATAGCAACCCCTTGATGCTAGGAACTGGGATATGGTACAGCCAATAAAATACTAAACCCAGTTCAGTTATGGCTAAGTTACCGGAAAATTTTTTAACTGTGGAATGACTTTGTTTTATTGGAACAGATTCTGATAGTAAATGAGAAAATAGTAATTGCCAGCACCAAGGTCTTAACACAGTCATTCTAGAAGGAATGTTCATAGCCTTCTGTTAACATGCATCTAGTGATGTAATAGAGCATCTGTGTGCTCCGCTGTGGGTGTGATAAAGATTTCTAATGCTGTTTTAGTTCTGTATGTATAATATATAAAAGAAATAGGAACTTTATAAAATACCTGAATCAATGTTATCAGTGCCTTTTATCATAAGTCATTTTAGTAGGCACACCACAGCAAAAAGTTGTTATTAGTCTGAACACAAGACCTGGAGAACAAACTCACGGAGTACGGTCAAAGATGCTGTAGCAGAGCATTGCCCATGGTAGTTTTTTGCTTTGACTGTGTATTTTCCGGTGTCACTCACTGCTGCATTTCGAATCTCAAGACAGTATGTGTTTTTAGAGCGTGTTACTCTAATGTGAGATGAAACAGCAATCTGAGGAGGGAAAAACCAGTTTCATTAAGATCAGTTTACTTGAAAAATTAGAATTATTTATAAAATATATTTAAAATAAATACTTACAGGTTGATTATTCTTAAACCACTCAATTTCAGGAGAAGGATCCCCAGAAACTTCACAGGTGAACAATACATCTTGTCCTTCGTTGACATTTTGAGACTTAGGCTGCATGATAAATGCTGGTTCATTGGAGCGCTCTTTAGAAAAGGTCAGAACATACTGGCATTTAATAATGCCTTCATCAGTTTTACCCTCACAGGTGAGTATACCTTCATCTTTATTACTAGCCTTTTTGATAGTTAGTGTGTGATCGCTTCCAGAAACACCATATCTGTAATCATCTGAATTTCTCAGCTCCATTCCATTCAGCACCCATTTTACTTCAGAGGCACTAGGAATGTTGGCTTTCAACGTCACTTTCTGCCCTTCAGACAATGTCATTTTAGTTGAAGAAGCTTTAATTTCTGCTTTCAATTGTTTGACATCTTCAGTAATGGTTGACTTTTTAATGACTTCTTGAACTGCTGCTTTTTCTTCAGTTGCCACTGCTGATTTCTTCTGGGTAGAAACTGTAAGCACCTCTTCTTTCTGAACTGATTTATGACTTTCAGATACACCTCTTACCTGGGAATGGATATTTTTAAATACTTGGCCAGTAAACTTGAAGTTAGTTCTTGAAACACCTCCTTCCCCAATAATTTCACAGGTATACTCTCCTTTATCAGATTCCACAAGCTCATGGATTTTGAGCTCATGTGTGCCATCTGCTGAATAATGAAACTTGAAACGATGGTCTTCATTCAGTTTTTTGCCATCCTTATACCAAGCCACTTCTCTGACACTTAAAACACTGCTTTCAACTGCACAGGATAACTTTACCTTATCTCCAAGAGTTTCTGCTTTCAGCTGCTGTTTTATCTTTGGTGGAGAAGCAGTTGGTAATTGTACTTTCTCTGATGGTACTATTTTGTCTGCAGGTGGTGACTTTGCTTTTGGGGGGCTGCTGAGGGGTTCAGGAGATTTCACTCGTTTAGGAGACTTAACTGGCTCTGGAGACTTTACACGAGGCTCAGGAGATTTGATTCTCGGAGGTGATGTAATTGTTTTTTCAGGAATTCTTTTTCTTTGAATGGTCAAAGTAAAATGCGCTTCCTGTCTTCCTTCAGAGTTTTCCACCACAACAGTGTAACTTCCTTCATCTGACATCTGGACCGAAGAAATTTCAAAGGTAGACTTGTACTGTGTTCGTGTTACTTGGAAGCGCCTCGAAGAAACAATGGGTTGACCTGCACGGAGCCATGTTATTGTGGGTGCTGGTTCACCGTCAACATCACAGGAAAATCTTGCAGTCTCTCCTTCAGAAACTGTGATTGACCGTGGTTTTGTAAGGATTGTTGCTGGTAGAGTGCTCTTAAATGCCTTGTGTACAGTCCTTTCCTCCAATGATTTTTCTTCAGCTGCAGTGATTTTTTCCTCAGAAGAAGCATAGTGTTCATATGATAAAAGTGATTCTCTTGTTGCTGATATTTCTGATTTGACCTCCCTAACTGAGGAACTTGCTTCTGTAGCAGATGCTTTCTTAAATGAGGAGATAGCATATGCCTCTGTTTTTGTCAAGTCAGGTAAAATTGATCTTGGTACTTCTTCATCTTTCCGCTGGGAAGAGTATGTAGTGTAATCTCCTCCAGTGACATCTAGCGTTGCATAATCAGAGCATTCCCCTTTGTAGTTTGTGCATACAGCCCGGTACGTTCCGCTGTCATCAATGTGGCAGTCAAGAATCTCCAGAGTTAATACCCCACTGGTATTAGTAAAGTGTATCTTGCTGCTCTCCTGGAGCTCAATACCATTATGGTACCACTTCACTTCAGCGGTTGGTTTTGACTGAACATTTAGAATGAACCTGGTATTATGGCCACATGGCACCCGGTGTGAGCGCATTCTCAGGGTAATGCGAGGAGCATGGTCAAGGGTGAAAGGCTGCTGAGTCAGAACTTCGTATTTCCTTTCCATAGTTTTCTGAGTTTTCAAAGCGGATTTCATGGACTCGTATCTAGAGAATATATCAAATCTTGCCATCCTCTCAAACCGAGAGAGTGATCTTTCACTAGAAACTGGGCTAGGTGAGCGTGGTCGAGTTCTCTCTGGTGTTGGAGATCTTCTCTCACTTTCTTCAGGAGGCCGTGAGCGGGGTCGAATTAATTCAGATACAGGACGCATCAACTCAATGTAAGTTGGAGAAAGAGATCTCCTTCTCCTTAGTAATCTGGAAGGAGGTGAAAATTCCCTGTGAACGTGTTGCACCATTTCTATTTCTTCGTCTTCTGAAGTGATCTCCATTATTTCCCTTTCCCTCCTTCTCCTGAGTCTACTCTTTTCCTCCTCTGCCATATATTCAAGCTCACTTCTATATTCAGAGAGTCGTTGATCAGTGCCAACAGGACGGAGCAATTCTTCATCTTCTCTTTCATCCATTATTCTTTGCTTTTGTTTAGGTGGTCTGTAGGCAGCCCTGTCATGGCGTTGACGAAGCTCTGCATAGCTTGCACTAACGTCAGCTTTAGTGGGGATGTGGTAGCTTGAATACCTCAGCTCTCTTTTTCTTTCTTCCTCTGACCTGACCTGTGCTCCTGCAGTAGAATACCGAAGGGCAGACAGTTCAAAGCGCGGGGGGCTTCTACTCGGTGGGGAAGCAGAAAAGCCTAACTCCAACTCTTCTTCAAGGCGCAATCTTTCCTCTTCAGTTCTCTTCATGGCTAAATAGTCATCAACAGGCAGGAGTAATTCCTCATCAGACAAGTCACCAAGTGATCGCCTTCTTGGCCTATAGTGATATTCATAGTCTGGAGACGGGACACGCCGACGTGCTGGTCTCACAATTTCAAGATCATCTTGCGTTAGCTTTGGTATGCGCCATTTAGGCTTATACTGATCAGAAATGCGTGGCAGTGGCATCACATAGAATTGCTCCCATCTGGAAAGACGTACGCGTTTTTGGCGTTTCTGAACAGTTCTATCGAGTTTTGCTGGCATTTCATACTGGTCTCGCAGTCTCTTGTACCACTTCATGTCTGACAGAGGCACAAAATGTTTAATGTTCTGATCTTCCTCAAGAGTAGTGCGCACATGTTTGCGAGGCTCTGGGACCTCATATGGCATACGAAGTCTTCTTTCTTCCTTCATTTCTTCTTTCTTAATTTCATATTCACCTTTGACGGTCTTAGTGCTAACAGCTGGTTTATATAAGATAGCAGCTTCTCTGAGAGCCTCTTGTGCAGTTTGTGTCAGTGGAACAGCTTCGACCCCAGAAAGGATTTCTGCCATTCGTAAGGTCTTGTCAATTTGCCTCTGTACGTGCTTCTCCCGCTCTTCTTCCGTCTTGTACTCATGCTTGACATATTTCAAACGTTCAACTTTTAGATAAGCCTGACAGCTTGTAGATCCAGCACTGTTTGTAGCAGTAACTCTGTAATAACCACTGTCTTCTGGTAAAGTATCTCTGATATGCAAAGCATAATAATCTAAACCTTCATGAATTATATCGAAGTTAGGACCAAAGGATAGAGGTTGACCATCTTTCTCCCATTTCAGTGTTGGTTTTGGTACACCAGATACCCTGATCTCAAAACTGACACTTTGGCCTTCTTGACATTCAGCATTTGCCAGCAGTCTTTTAAACATTGGCCTTAATGTGGCATCTGCTGGAGGTGGATGTGGAATCACAGTCAGCTTAGCTTTACAGCTGTCTTCACCGTATTTATTGCGTGCCACAATACTGTATTCAGCATCATCCGCTTCAGTGACATTATTGATGATGAGTTGATAAAGACCTTTGTCTGATTCAAAAGTATACTTCTTATCATCGTCACCAGGTTTGATTTTCTGGCCTGATTTGAACCATGTTAAGCGAGGTTCTGGGTGAACTGTTATAGTTACTCCAAACCTGACATTTTCTCCAACATACGCAGTGCGGTTATACAAAGGCAGAGTGAATTCTGGTGGACGCTCTAATAGTCTCATAGTATCAACTCGTCGTTTCACTTTCCTAACAGTTCTGCACCTGTAGTGCTCAGAAATTTCTCTCACACCTTTAACAAAAAGTTCTGCATAAGAGCTGTCTTCACCATAGTCATTTACTACCTTGCATCTGTAGGTACCATCATCAGATTTAGAAACATCTTTGACATACATGGTTGCCACACCTTCTTCATATTTGATTTCATATTTCTCATTGCTTTCTAATTGTCTCATACCAAAGTACCATGTGACTTGTGTGGATTGATCATAGTTTTCAATCCTACATACATATTTGGCATGCCCTCCTTCTTCTGTAGCAGTATGCTTTATCTGTCCAGCAATGGGACCAATGTCTATTGGTGCAACTTTAACTTTAGCCACTGTTACGCCTTTCTGAGATCTAATCGCGCCTCCACAGGAAATGCGGGCTACTGACACAACTGTGTTCCACTCCTTCTTTACTAGAGTTTGGTAGTAACGCCTGTGCCTCAAGGTCTTGATTACTTTAGTGCTGGTCTTTTCTGTCTGCTGTTTCAACCACACGTGGTTAAGGGCTTCAGCAGCTGTCATCCGAGCTTTTCTTTCTTTTACTAGTAGGCGATCAATGAAGTCCATGGCCTCAATGCTTATGTCTTTGAATGCTTCATCGTCAAAGTTGTATTCAGCATTTAGAATATTCTCAATAACTTGTTGGTTTGTTTCAGCAATGAAAGGATTAATGCCACTGAGAAGTATGTATGCTAGAGCACCAACTGACCACATGTCAGTAGCTGTGCTGACCAAATCATGATGATGAACTTCAGGTGCATAATATTCAGGAGAAGTGAATTGGAGTCTAAAGCTGTCTCCAGGCTTTAGCTGTCTGGCTTGACCAAATTCAACAATTTTAACTACAGAGCTTCTTCTTGTGAAATAAATAATGTTGTCTGGTTTAATATCAAAATGTCCAATGCTGTGGCGATGTAAAAATTCTAATGCATCGCAGACCTGGCGTACGTAACTTACTATTTCTCTTTCATTCAGTTCAAATGAAGCTGTGCTGATTCTTTCAAAGATGTCAACTCCAGAAATGAATTCAAAGATCATGACCAGTTCTTCTAGGCTCTCAAATGACTCATGAAGATACAGGATATTTTGGTGCCTAGCAATGTTTAGAATGGAAATTTCTTTCTTTACTAAGACTTGATCAGCACCCTTTACTTTGACAAACTTGGCCAGGTAGGTCTTTTTTGAAACGGCCTCAACACAGCGGTGTGCAATGCCAAACTGCCCACGTCCAAGCTCTTCTGCAATCATATATTTGTCATAGAGTTCCTTTGTAGAGTGGTGAGCTGCTTTAACTGTGGTGATTTCTCTGGTCTCATCAACTACTTCATCATAGTTCTGTACTCTGCTTTTATCTTCCTTCGTTATAATTGGATCAGTAGGTTCAGAAGGCTGGCTTTGGCCAAACTTGTTTTCTGCAATTACACGGAACTGGTAGGTGGTCTTGCCAAATAGGTTAACCACTGTGTATCGTGTATCACGAGCTTGTGCAACACGAATCCATCGCTCAGCTGTTGTAGCACGTTTCTCAATAATGTAGTTTATGATTCTGCTTCCACCATCAGTAGCTGGTTCATTCCAGGTTAAGTTGACTGAATCCCTTGAAATGTCAGTTACCTTCAGACCTCTTGGTGGATCTGGCACATCAGCCACATCTAATTCAACTGTTTTTTGATCAATTCCAAATCTGTTTTTGGCACAAACTATGTAAAACCCTGCATCTTTTCTGTCAACGCCATTTGGGAAAACAAGAGATGTGAATGATCGTGTAACAATGACTTGGTAGTGTCCATTAGTATCGATGAGGTCTTGTCCCTTCTGCCATGTAATCACAGGGGCAGGCTTGCCGCTGAATGGAATCTTGATGCTCACTACTTCCCCTCGGAGGGCATGTACAGCTCCCATGCCTTCCAGGTTTTTGGGCAAGTGAATCTTTGCAGGAACTGGAATAGAAAGAGAAAGAAAAAAGAACGCATGACCAAAAGCACGTGAGAAGAGGACCAATAGTCAAATATTCAAAGCGTTAAAATAATTTGTCTTAGAAATCAAGATCCTTCATTCACCTTCAACGTCCAAAGAGGCAGTGCCAGACACAGATCCTCCTTGGTTGGTAGCTCTGACTTGATATACTGTGGCATCATCATCTGTTACATTGGTGATGACCAGCTGGTGATATCCACCCTTGAATTCCTGTATCTTGATTTTTTCACCATCTGGCATGATTTCTTTGCCTTGTCTGTACCACTTTACAATTGGTTTAGGATGACCAGTGACTTTGCAGACAAAAGTGGCATTAGCTTGAAATTTGACATTCAGATTCCTTAGTTCTTCCTTGAAATGTGGAGCTTGAATTGGTACATCAGATTTTGGAATGACTGGTTGTGATACCTCACTCCACTCACTTTCACCACCAAGATTTTCACATTTTACACGGAACTCATATTCAAGACCTTCAATAAGGTCTTTCACAGAATAGACAGTTTCACGAATTTCATCTGTTGTTACAGAAATCCACTTGTTTTGTTTTTTCTCGCGCTTCTCAAGATAATAAGTTCTAATCTTTGCACCGCCGTCACTTGCAGGTGGCTTCCATGAGACAACACAAGAATCCTTTGTGACAGCACTTGCTACTGGCTGACCAGGTTGTCCTGGTTTTTCTGTAAAGAATAAAAAGGTTCAAAAACTGAAGTGAGCTTGCCTTAGTAATTACAGGGGCATACAGAAATTGGTATTTGGGCATCCACTTACCAAATGGAGGCTTCATAACAACAATTGATGAAACCTCCAGTGCTTCACTAATGCCGTATGTATTCTGAGCGGAAACACGGAAATAGTAACCTGCATTTTCAGTTAGGTTAACGATTCTACAGGTTGTGCCTGAAATGCTTGAAGATACAAGTTGCCATTCTGCTCCTTCCTTGGCTTCACGTTTCTCTATGATGTAATTGGTTATCATAGCACCTCCATCATCCTCTGGTGCTTTCCAGCTTATCACCACAGAATTCTTCAGTATAGACTCTATGACAATTGGCCCTAATGGCTTATCTGGCTTATCTGTACAAGAAAAAGCATAATATTTTTAATTCTTTTGCCAGTAAGTATTTGAGAAAAACATTCTACAAAAATACTGAAAGTAAAATTAATTACCTTGTATTTCCACATTAAGTACAGTGTCAACTGTTCCAAATGTGTTACTGAGTTGCACTTTGTACTTCCCAGCATGAGTCTTGTGCTGGACATTCTTAATAGCAAGATGAGTATAATGCTCTGTGTTCTCAATAGCAACTGTTTCTGATCCTCTCAAAGGTTTGTTGCCATGGAACCAAGTTATTGCTGGTACTGGTCGGCCAATATACACAACATGAAGGCGGAGGGTGCCACCAGCACCTGCATAGTATTTTTCTTTCAAGGGGAAGCCAGGATGGAACTGAGGAGGAGCCTGCAATAATAGCTTGCCACTAGTTTCAATCTCTCCTACATCATTGGTAGCCATACAAGTGTAGAGACCTTCATCCTCCTGTTCATCTGTTATTACCGTCAGTGTATGGTTGCGTCCATCAGACGACATTTTGTATTTTCGGCTTTGCACCAGTTCTTTGCCAAAGCGGTACCATTTAATATCAGGCAAAGGTCTCCCAACAATCTGGCATGTCAGCTGAGCTGCTTCACCCAGTTTAGTTGTAACATCCTGCATTTCTTTTTTGATGGCAGGTGCTTCTCCAGCTACAACAAAGAAAATAAAAAGATAATGAAGATTACTATGAAATTTTCCTCTATTACTATATTACTGGAAATTAATCTTCATTTATACTTGTGCCTCTTAGACTGTGCTTCAGGATAGTTATGTTGGCAAATAACATGTAAAACAAATGGACAGCATGTTAAGTGCAGCACCGTGGCTTATGGCACAACAAATCACAATAATCACAGCAAATATGACAGTATATTTTTGCTTACATGTTAATTTAGTTTTCACTGCCATAGCAGTCCTTCGAGGTCTGCTGAGGCCAGTCTGATTTTCTGCAAAAACACGGAACTCATATTCTGTAGCCTCTAGTAGACCTCCTACTGTAAACTGCCTGTCCTTGATGCGTTCTTTATTGCATTTTTTCCAGGTGCTTTCTCCAGATTGGCGATATTCAATCCAATAGCCAAGGATCTCTTTGCCACCATCACTTTCAGGTCGTTCCCATTCTAATGTAATGCTGTCCTTAAATATAGAAGTGATCTCAATTTCTCCAGGTTGGCTTGGTTTGTCTGGAAATTAAAATAGATACAGAAAATAAATTTCTCTCTAAATGTTGCTAGGCTGCTCTTCAGAAAATCTGTTAATGCAAATGTTTTCTTACCGAATGGATCCTTGCATACAACTGGTTCTGAAGCAGGACTTGCTTCACTTTCACCAATGTCATTTTGAGCAATGATACGGAATTGATATTCAGCATCTGGAACAAGTCCTGTGACTGTGTACATCGTAGTGGTAATCTGTGTCTTATTATGCCGGACCCATTTCTCTGTAGATGTCTCTTTACGTTCAATGTAGTAGCCAGTTACACGAGAACCACCATCATCTTTAGGTCTGGACCAGGACAAGTTGACGGAACTCTTTGTAACATCAAGCACTTCAGGTGGATTGTTAGGAGGCTCCGGAGGATCTAATAATAATTATAATAACAAAAATAATAGAAATAATAGTGATGTAGCATTAAAACATTTGCATTACTATTGTACTTTTAGAACCATAAAGTAGTAATTAAAAAATATTAAAAAAAAAAATCAAAAAGGGGACTTACTTAGAGGTGTCTTTGGTACTGCTGGTTCTTCAGATTTGAGAGACTTGCTAATACCAAAATGGTTTTCAGCAGAAACACGGAAGTGATATTCCACATTTTCTTTGAGCCCTTTCACCACTAGTGATGTCCCTTTCACTCTGGAGTCAACAGTGTACCAGGCAGTCTTCGGTACTTCTCGTCTCTCAACAATATAACCTAAGATATCTGCACCACCATCATCTGTAGGAGGTCTCCAGCTTACTCTGACAGAACGAGCTTGTATATCATCATACTCAAGTGGCCCTTCTGGTGAATTTGGAATGCCAATCACTCTAACTTTAATATACACAGCTTTTTTGCCACACTTGTTTTCAAGTGCCAAATCATAGGTGCCTGAATCGTCTCTTTCTGCATCTTTGATCACAAGTTCCGTGTGAGTGTCAGAAGTCGCAATCATGGCTCTCTTGCTGATGTCGTGTCCTTCTTTTGTCCATTTGCATGTTGGGATGGGCTTACCCTTAATGGGTATTGTAAGCCTGATAACTCCACCTTGTCTCACCATGAGACCTTCCTGGTATTTTTCATCAAGCTCATAGTCAGGATATTCTGTAAACAAAATTAACATGTCATGTTATGTCTGTTTTACAGATGGTACCATACCAGCTTTAGGCAAATACTTTTTTGGACAACTTTCAATGAGATCTAAGACATGAAGTGTCTTACCAAGCATTTCTGTTATTTTGACTGTTCCTGGCACTTCAGCAGGTTCTCCTGGCCCACCAGCATTACAGGCTAGCACACGGAATCTGTACTCTGCGCCCTGGGGCAGATGTGTTAAGGTGTATTCACGAATCTTGGTTGGCGTGGTATTACATTTGGTCCATTCAAATTGATCAACTTTCTGCATCTCAATTAAGTAGCCAGTAACTTTAGAACCGCCTTCATCTTCTGGTGGACTCCAGGCCAGGGAGACAGATGTTCTTGTGGTATCGGTGACTCTTGGATTCTGAGGTTTACCTGGAGGAGCTGGAAAAGAAGATCAGATTGGGGGAGGCATCTTTTTTAGGAGAATTAAAAGATGTAACAAATGCTAACTTGCAGTATATGATCTGTATTAAGTATATAGGATTTATACAGGAAAACCTAGAATGAAAGATTTTCGACTAACATTTTATTGGTTTTCTCCAGTCAGAATCTCATTTCTTAATACACCCAGATAAATTTCCAAATTAGAAAAGAGAGTAAATGCTACTAATAACATTCCCTTCTGTCATAATGTGCTTAATTTAAGTAGGAAATTACTTACCAATTGGATCTCTGGCAACAGCAGACTTGGAAGGACGGCTGGCTTTCCCAGTGCCTCTGGCATTGATTGCTGTGACTCGATGCTCATATTCTAATCCTTCAACCAATCCAGTGGAACGGTAACGAGTCATAGTGACTGGAACTTTATTTACACGAATCCATCTATCTGCTCTAACTTCTTTGCGTTCCACAATATAACCAGTAATCTGTGAGTCACCATCATCTTCTGGAGGATACCAAGTTAATGTCATGCCATCTCTAGAGATATCAAACACTTCTGGAGTGCCAGGAGGACCAGGCAAACCTGTGAAAAACATAACACAGAATTAGTGAAGACAGTGTCAAATGATTCTACACATTAGTAATATGCAACATCTTGTGAATGACGATGTAATATCACTGTTCTAAGCAAACTCACTTTATCAGCAGATATCAAAGTACTTTACAAACTAGGTCGGTGAAATACCCCTGGTTTTGTAATGGGGTAAAACAATTTTTATGGCTAATGGTAGACTGCAGCAGAAAATCCAGGTTTACCATCCAGGTTCTGTGTAGTGCATCTATAATACCTATACAGATTTATGGATGTCATTTTTCTCCAGAAATAGAACAAGACTACTGTGCATTATAATGTACCATTTTATTTGGTGAAAGGAAGTAGTAACATCTAAAAAAAATTTATCTATGTGTGGATATATAAGCCCATTTAAATATATATATAAAATAATAAGCAAGAATTCAGACTTACGGATTCTGCTCTTGCATTCTATAATTTCAGACTGCAGGTAAGAGCCAATTCCAAAGCGGTTTGTAGCAGCCACACGGAACACATATTCTGCACCTTCAACAAGCCTGGTGAATTTAAACGTTGTCCTGGTTACTGACTCTGAAACTGGCAGCCATCCAGGACGGTGAGCATCTCGCTGTTCTACCACATAGCCACTAAGGGTAGCTCCACCATCCAGCTCAGGTGGCTCCCAGGAGATGGTTACATAATTTGCATCAATTTCATCAATTCGAATAGGTCCAACAGGTGGTCCAGGTTTGTCTAGAAAAAAAAGAAAATGAAAAAAAAACAAGAGAAGAAATCATATTGCTGATGTAACAAAGTTCAGCTGGAGAGAGTTCATGGAGAATTATTTTCCTAAATCCTTACCAAGGATTATAACCTTTACTGTATCAGTAACTGTTCCAGTTGTGTTCTTCAGTTCAAGTGTATACTCTCCAGTGTCATGTATGGTGGTCTCACGCACAGTTAATTTAGCCGTTTTGACAACAGTCTCCATTTTGATACGTTCTGATTCTTTTAGTTTAGAACCAGCAAAGAACCAAGCTGCAGCTGGAGGTGGTCGTCCTTCAATAGGAATAGCTAACTCAATGGGCTTGCCAGCAGGTACATGAATTGTCTTCTGAGGTATTCCAGCAAAATCAATTGTTGGTAGAACTAAGAAAAGCAAATCATTGATATTTTAAATATCCATTTTATAAATACCACATTCATTTGGTGCAAGCTTCACCCTGTTATTTTTAACAGTAGATACGTACCTTTTTGGTCTTGTACTGTCACTGCTGTGACAATCTCTCGTGGTTCTGACACACCCTTCTGATTCTGTGCTCTGACCCTGAACAAGTATTGTTCACCTTCATTGAGAGAGATAATTGTATGCTCGTAGACATTAGGCTTCAGTGTCACTACCTTCAACCATCTTTCTGTTCCAGCTTTGCTGGCCTCAATAACATAGCCAGTCAATCTGCTGCCACCGTCGTGTGGTGGTTTCTCCCATGCTAGAGTAACAGTTGATTTTGTGGTGTCAATCACTTCGAGTTTTTGTGGTACCATGGGGACATCAGATACTAGTACTGCATCAGCTGTTTCACAGGCTTCACCAATGCCGTAAATATTTTCTGGTAGTACTCTAAAATAATACAAAGCTCCTTCTAGAAGTCCAGTAACTCTATAAAATGTCTTGCTGCATTTGGTAGTGACAGTCTTGTAAGCTCTCATGGAAGCTTCACGTTTCTCAATTATATAATTGTTGACTGGGGCTCCACCATCAATGGTTGGAATATCCCAAGTAAGTGTCACAGAATCTTTTGATACTTCCTTAATTCTCACTGCAGCTGGTGGACCAGGTGTATCTAAAACAAACAAAAATACATTTTTTTTCCCTTTTGTATCCTTTCCTTTTGTATTCAATGACTGATTCTGCATAAAAAAACAATGCTGGGGTTTGATTTACAAACCAGCACAGCTTTAGAAACTACATATTTTCTTTTGGATTAGATTGTTTCTCTGACTTCCCAAACATTCATATGTTATTTAAACTTTCATATTCCTGAGCAACATGCACTATGAGTGATGTAATGCCCATATACAATTGTAGCAGTACTTACCATACACTTTTACAGAAATAGTTGCTGATTTTTTTCCTGATTGATTTTCAGCCTCAATGATGTATTTTCCAGCGTCATATCGATTAACTTTATCCACAATAAGCAGAGTATAGCTGTCTGTTGTGTCAATAATAGCTCGACTTACAAGGTCAACACCCTGCTTGCTCCATGTGATTACAGGAGCAGGTCTGCCAGATACAGAGACCATTAGGCGCAGGGAACCACCAGCTCTGACTGTAACTGTCTTCTTCAGGTCATCAGCAAGCTCAAGCTCGGGTATTTCTGATGAAGGGTGTAAGAAACATGTAATTAATTAATCTTTTAGTAGTTCTAAAAGAAAATAGAAATATTCAAAATAATTCAAATATTCAAATTACCTATTCTTTCCACAGGTTCTATTTCTGCTGATGATTCACTAAATTCACTCATACCATTCACATTTGTAGCAGCAACTCTGAATTGGTATTTCTGGGTTGTTTTAAGACCAGTCACAGTGAACTCGGCATTCCTCAGAGTGGCAGTTGTATGGGGTCGATACCACTGTTCAGTACCTTCTTCTTTCATTTCAAGAACATAGCCTAAGATGTCAGCACCACCATCATATGTGGGCTTTGACCATGCTAAACTTATGCTGTGCTTAGTAGTATCCACAACTCTTGGAGCTGAAGGTGATGCAGGAGTATCTTTGAAAAAGAAGAAAATGCATTTCACATTGGTGCAGGAAATATTTTACGGTTAAAAACAATTTCTAAAGAGCTAGTGCCAAGAAATGCATTTAAAGTGAACTATAACTGCTTTTAAGTTTACTCAAATATTAACTAGTTCAGTGAGATCATATGTGGTTTTGGGTATCTTAGTCAAAGTATCGATATGTGGGTTTAAGCTCCATTATTATAAGTAAATACTAAAAAATGTTTTAAATGTGGTAACTTACATGATGGTTCTTTACATAACATGTATTGTGAAGCTTCGCTAGGCTCACTGTTCCCAGCAGCATTCACTGCAGTGACACGGAACTGGTACTGGCTGCCTTCCATGAGACCAGTGACTTTCAGTCTAGTATCATAAACAGTGTAATCTCTGTTCACTCGTGTCCAGCGCAGACTTTTCCTTTCACGTTTGTCCACAAGATAGTCCTTAATTTCACTGCCGCCATCTGATTCTGGTTTTGTCCACTGAATAATGATGTGTTCCTTGCCAACACTCACTTCTTCAGGAGCACCAGGCTGTGTTGGGATAGCTGTTGTTTTTTGTTTTTTTTTTAAGGTGAAAAAAAAATATGTATTATTTAACAAATTGTTTATCTATGAGAAATATTCCACAAATTCTGATGCAGAATGGAAGATAGTAACACTCACTGAAAGCATTCCTGGCAATCACAGGTTCTGTTTCAAGTGGAACACCTGGGCCATATTTGTTGACAGCTCTCACACGGAAGATGTATTCATTATTTTTAATAAGTTTTGTTACCACACATGATAAAGTTTGGCATTCAGCCTCAACAATAACCCAATGAAGTCTGCTGGTTTCACGCCTTTCTACAATATAATGAGTGACTTGTGCACCTCCATCTTCCTCAGGAATGTTCCATGCCAGAGTACATTTCTCTTCTGTTACTCTGCTAACAGTGATTTTGCCTGCGCATGGACCTGGTGAATCTGAGTAGAGATGAAAATAAGTATTGTTATTAGCAGCCAAGAAAAAGTGTCTCACTCTTGTTTAAAAGAATGTGGGTTTTTTACTATACTAAGTATGAATATTAATCATGAGATACATACCAAGAACTTTGACAAGAACAGAGATTTGTTTCATCCCACTGGCATTTTTAACTGTTAGAGTGTATTTTCCACTATCATTTCTGTCACAGAACTTGATAAGTGCAATAGCTCGTTTGCTGGTGTATTGCAGAGATATCTTTTCACATAGATCCAATTCCCTGTCACCTTTGGACCAGTAGACTTTTGGTTCTGGTTTCCCACCAATGGCTGCATCGAGAACAAGATCTGACCCAGCCCTAATGGTCACAACTTCTCCCTGCAGTCTGGCATCGAGTTCAGCCTTTGGTGGTGCTGTCATAACAAAAAAGAAATTAAAAACAAATTACATGACAGTACTAAAAATAGAACATTATGTTTTTAATTGTTCCAAATGAATATTTCTTACAGTATTCGTCTTTGCAAATGACAGCACCAGTCGATTCAGATCCTTTGCTAATCACACCAGCAGCATTCTTTGCTAGTACACGGAATTCGTATGCTTCATCTTCACTAAGAGCTGTCACAGTAAAAAAGTTTTCTGAGACAATGGTATAATTGCATTTCAGCCAGCGTCCATCACCAGATTTGTTATATGGTTTGCGCTCTATAATATATCCAATAATTTTGCTTCCACCATCATAAAGGGGTGCTGACCAGCTCAGTGACACTGTAGATCTGGTGACATCTGTTACTTCTGGTCTTCCTGGTGGATCTGGAGGAATAAAACAAAAATGAGAAACACAATTCTATTTTAGCTTAAATAACAATATAACTCTAAAAATAATACTTACCAACTGGATTTTGAGCCACTACAGGTCTGGAAGCTTCACTAGCTTTGCTAACACCTGCAGCATTTAGAGCATAGGTTCTGAATTGATATTCTAGGCCTTCTACCAATCCTGTGACTTTGTAGTTGCATTCACAGCATGGTACTTTGTTTTCCTTCACCCAAAGGATGGTGTTGCGCTCCTTCTTTTCAACCCAATACCCAATGACTTTGCTGCCACCATCATGATAGGGTTCCTCCCAGCGAATGGCCATTGCAGCTGCAGATACAGAATAGACTTCCGGCCTTGAAGGTGGGCTTGGTGGCACTAAACACAAAAAAGACAGGGAGCAAGATGTTAGTTATTACAAACACCTCAGTCAGAGGAGAAGAACAAATTTTGAAAAGTGTTTCACTTACCAAATGGATGCTCAGCAACTATTGTTTTTGATTCAACAGGTTTGCTGACACCGAATCTGTTTTCTGAGCTTACTCTGAAACTGTACTCCTGGTATTTTGTGAGATGAGTAACTTTCAGCTGTGTACGTTTCACACTGGAATTCACCAGCTGCCATGCTGTTGTGCCAGATTCACGTTTCTCTACAATGTAGTTTGTAATGTCACTGCCACCGTTATCTTCAGGTTCTTTCCAGGTCAACACACAGGATTCAGCAGAGACAGATGATATTTCGATTGGGCCAGTGACAGGACCTGGCCTTCCTATGACTACCACTGTAACAGTAAATGTTTTCGTACCAGCAGTGTTTTCAAGTGTGAGGTAGTATTTACCAGAGTCACCTCTCATACTGTCCTTTACAGTCAGCGTGGTTCTGTCTTTTGTTGTCTTGATGGTCACTCTCTCAGTTTCCTTCAGCCTCATCTCCTCAAGTTTCCATGTCACTTTTGGAGCTGGGCGCCCACTGATTGGTATATCAATAGTGAAGGTGCTTCCAGCCTTGCATGTTATCAGCTGTCTGCTTATTTCACTGAGATCTGCTGTTGGTTCAATCTGTGGCTCCTTAATAACAACAGAAGAGAAAGCTTCTCTTGGCTCACTGTAGCCAGCATCATTCTTTGCCTTGACCCGAAACTCATATTCAGTGTTCTCCACAAGGCCTTCAACAGTGAAAGTAAGTTGTTTGGTTTGTCCAGCTTCAATCCAGGAGTCAGATCCTTTTTGTTTCATTTCAAGAAGGTATCCAGTAACACGGCTACCACCATCATGATCAGGTTTAAGCCAAGCTAAAACTACAGAAGATTTGGTTGTATCAACAATATCTAGTCTCTTAGGTGGAGCAGGTTCTTCTGTGGCTACAACTGGTTCTGTTAATTCACAGGGTTCACCTACACCGTATTCATTTTCTGCTGACACTCGGTAGTAATATGGCAGACCTTCTGCCAGATCAGTGACCTTAAAGATTTGTCGAGTGCATTTTGAACTCACCACTTGCCAGCTACGACGACTTGCTTCCCGTTTTTCCACAATGTAGTGACGGATACGTGAACCTCCATCCAGAACAGGAGCATCCCACATTAAAGTAATAGATCCTCGAGTCACATCTTTAAATGTAATAGGACCCGGTGGACCAGGCGTGTCTAAAACCTTGACAGTAAACGTGATAGACTTACTTCCACTATTGTTTTCCACAGTAAATACATACTTGCCAGCATCATTTCTATTGCATTCCTCCACAGTCAATGTGCTGAATGAATTAGTTGTTTGAATGTCAGCACGCAGACTGAGATTAGCATCTGCTTTGGACCACACAGCAGTAGGAGCAGGTCTTCCAGAGAAGGCAATAAAGAGACGAATGCTTGCACCTGCTCTTACAATATGAGTCTGCTTGAAGTTTGCATCGATATCAATTTCAGGTGCAGAAAGCCTGTCCACAGTTTGGACTGAAGCAGGAACTTCACAACTTTCTCCTTTGCCAGCACCATTGACAGCACTAACTCTGAATTTATAATGTTCTCCTGCCTCCAAATCAACAACGGTATATTTAGTAGCAAGAACAGTCTCTGCATTGACTTTCTGCCATGATTCGAGATCAGCTTTGCACATCTCAATGATGTATCCAATTATTTCCATGCCTCCATCAAAAACTGGCTTGGTCCACTCTAAGCTTACACTAGTCTTCGATGTATCTGTCACCTTTACAACATTAGGAGCACTTGGTGGGCTGACTGGTTCTCTACATTTAATCAGCTTTGAAACGTCACTTGGAGGTCCAACTCCTGCAGCATTTTCAGCCATGACATGGAATTCATACTCATTGCCTTCAATAAGGCCAGTTACTCTGTATCTGTTCTCAGTAATGGGCCTCTTACTGGATACTTTAACCCAACGCATGCTCTTCTTTTCTCTCCTTTCTAGAATGTACTCATTGATCTCGGTTCCTCCGTCTGATACTGGTCTTGCCCATGTGAGTGTGATACTGTCTCCTGTTACATTGGTAGGCTCTGGAGTTCCTGGAGCATCAGGAAGAGCTAAAAAAAGAAGAACATCATTAGAAAAATAGGATGGTAAATCCACAGCTATTTCCACAGAATGAGGTGGAAACTTACTGTAAGGTATTTGTGCGATAACTGGATCAGACTCCAATGGTCTGCCAACTCCAAATTTGTTCACTGCAGAAACACGGAACTGGTACTCATTGCCCTTAATTAATTTAAGTGCAGTGTAGCTGCAAGCTTCACATTTATCTTCAACTAATGCCCAAGCAATCCTGCTGGTTTCTCGTTTTTCAATTATGTAGTGGGAAATAGAAGCACAACCATCATTAGCCGGAGGCTCCCACCATAACGTGACTTTTTCTCCAGTAATGTTTGTGAATCGTATTGGTCCACCAACTTTTCCTGGTGTGTCTGCAATTTTAAAGGTTCAGAATTATAATTTGTTGGCCCTTAGAATAAAATACTATTTTGAAAGGGCATACTGAAAGTGTTTGGTGCTGTACCTTGTACTCTGAAGGTAATATCTTCTCGTTTAGTACCCGATGCATTTTTGGCTTCAACTGTGTACACTCCACGATGATCCCGGGAAGCATCTCTAATGAAGATTGTACTATATCCAATAGCTGTAGTTATTTCTGTATTCATTATTTTCTCAATCTCCTTACCATCCTTAAACCATGTCACTTTAGGTACTGGACGTCCTTTGATTAGGGCTTTAAGTCTAATGCTCTCTCCAGCTTTAACAGTAAGGCCTTCAAAGTGCTCAGGGCCAAATTCAATTGTTGGAGCAACTAAAAAAGGAAAATAAAATTCAATTCCCATATAGCTAAGTACTTTTTCCTGATACTCTTTTTAATGTACTAGTTATAAAAGATTGTTATATATAGAATTCTTTCACTTTTCACAGAGGCATTCTCTAAAAAGCGGTTATTATATGAACCATAAATTTATATTTCTTGTAAGCCTAGAGTGCGTCTTATTAACAATAGGCAAAAGACACCATTAATATATGCTGTTAAGTATGCCAAGCTACCTGAGGCAATTTTTATTTCTAAATTATTCAGTGCATCAGAATATTACAGTTTATGATTCCTTTCCAACTTTGCTCCTGCTGCATATCCAACACAAATCTAGAGTGCCATGCCTTTCAGGAACTGATTATGTATGTCTGCCAGATTTGGGTCTTTAATTTAGACCCTTCCACCTTGTAATACAAACAGAAATGTTCTGAGTTGACTGGAAGCACCTCAGCCACACGTTCTTCCTCTCTTGGCCTCCCATTTCCAACCAGTACAGCCGGAAGTTCTGGCTGGCTTCATTACCCAAATACAAGCATGTTAAGAAATAGTTCTTACTGTTTTCATCTCTGGTCATGATATATCCTGAAGACTGTGACGGTGGACTGATTGTACCAACAGCATTTCTTGCAAGCACTCTGAATTCATATCGGTCACCTGAACTGAGACCTGTAACCGTGTATTGGCATTCACTGACATCAGTAAAGTTACATCTGAGCCAACGGTCTTCACTTCCTTGCCGTTTCTCAATGCTATAGGCCACAATCTTGCTGCCTCCATCACGCAGTGGGGGGGTCCATTTAAGGGTGACTGTTTCCCTGGTGACATCAATGTAATCAGGGGTACCAGGTGGGTCTGAAAGAAAGATCATTAAAATTTATTTTTATCACTGCTCACCATAGTCTACGTGACTAGAATTTTCTTGGATAAGTGATTGATCATTCACTTACCCACTGGAGAGACTGCCAAAGTAAATTTACTCGGCTCACTAGCTCGGCTTAGACCTGCAGTGTTTTCAGCATATACTTGGAACTGGTAATCCAGGCCCTCAAGCAGTCCAGTAATCCTGTATTCTCTGCTAGATATTAATGCAACATTAACTTTCTGCCACAAAATACTGTTTCTTTCCTTCTTTTCAACATGGTAGCCAATAATCTCTGAACCACCATCATAAATGGGAGCATCCCAAGATATGGTCATTCCATCAGCGGTTATGTTGTATACAACAGGTTTGCCTGGGGCACCTGGTGGTCTAAACTGATGCTTTGCCACAACATCTGCTGAGACAAGAGGTGGGCTCACTCCATATCTGTTTTCTGCACGAACTCTAAACTGATATTCTGTGTCTTTAACAAGGTTTGGTACTTTGAAAGTTGTTCTTGCAGCACTTGAACACACCAGCTTCCAGTTCATTTGTGAAGTTTCTCTCTTCTCAATACTGTAGCCAGTAATTTCTCCTCCCCCATCATCTTCAGGAGCTTCCCATGACAAAACTACACTATCTGCTTTGATTTCATCTAGTCTTAAAGGTCCTTTTGGCTTAGATGGAGGGCCAAGAGTGATGACAGTGATTGGGAATGTTTGTCTGCGGACTACATTATCAAGAATTAAAGTATATTTGCCACCATGCTCCTTTTTCACATTCTTGATGCTTAAGCTTATCTTGGTTTCAGTTTTCTTGAAACGAAGATGTTCAGTTTCTTTAAGTGGGAGGTTGTCCTTGAGCCAGCTCATTGATGGCTTAGGTTTACCTTTATAGGGCAATTCAATGTGCAGGTTGTGTCCAATTCTTACTGCAATTTGACCTCCAGGAATGTCAGAAAGGTCAGCTTCAGGTGTTATTATGTGTTCTTTCACTGTAATGGGCCCAACGGTAACACCATCACTCATGCCTTTTTCATTTTTAGCAAAGACTCTGAATTCCATGACAGAAAGTTCTTTAAGTTTTTCAACTTCAAATTCACAGCTCTTGCTTGTGCCTGCATATGCCCATTCTTTTTCTTCCTGCAGTTTCTTCTCAATAATGTAGTCTGATACAATGCTACCACCATCATAGTCAGGTTTGCTCCACTGCAATTTAACAGAAGTCTTTGTAGAATCTTTTATGGCTAGGTCTTTTACAGGTCCAGGTTTGTCTGCAGCTTTCACTGGTTCAGGTGTCTCACAAGGTTCACCCAATCCAATTTCATTTTCCGCAAGAACACGGAAGAAGAATGCAGTCTTCTCTGACAGGTTAGTTAGCTTAAAGGTGGTATGAGAACACTTTGTTGTTACAGTTGACCAGGCCCTCTTTGTAGCATCTCTTTTTTCAACAACATAATTTGTTATTTCAGAACCACCATTAATGAGAGGTGGCTCCCATACCAGTGTAACTGTGCCATGAGAAACGTGTTTAAGCTGCAGCTTCTGGCAGGCAGATGGTGTGTCAAGTACTTTTACATTAACAAATGATGATTTTGCTTCTCCAACTCCATTTTCAATTGTAAGAACATATTTTCCTGTATCATTTCGGGTAACTTGAGGAATAGTAAGTAGTGTAGATGATTCTGTGTTCTGGATGATATATCTTTCATCAACCCCAAGATTCTTGTCACCCTTTTTCCATGTGACTGTTGGAGGAGGTCTTCCTTTGAATGGAATCATTATTTGCACGTCTTCACCTGCTTTAGCAACAATAGAGGTCCGGAGAGCAACATCCAGATCAATTTCTGGTGCCACTGTGGAAATAAGTAAAAATTAATAGTGCATACTTGGAATGTAAAATAAGAAATGCTTTGTGAAACAAAACAAAACACAGAAAAATGATAAATCACTGAAAAATACAGTACCAAGAATATCTTTCGCTTGAACGGGTTCCGTCATTTCAATAGGCTCTCCTTGTCCAGCACAATTTATAGCCGACACGCGGAAATAATAATTAACACTTGGCTGAAGGTGGGATACAACATATTCAGTTGTTCTCACTTCTCCCTTAGTACTGACTACAGTCCATTCTTGCTCTTCACCTTCCCTTTTCTCCACCACATAGCCGGTAATTGGACTTCCTCCATCATAAGCAGGTTTAATCCAGCCAAGAGTGACAGATGTCTTGGTTGTATCCACAACCTTCAGCTTTGTTGGTGAGCCTGGCTTATCTGTAAGTGATAGTTTATGGAGGGGGAAAAAAAAACCAGAAGCATTATTTATAATTAATCATAAAGAGAAAGAAAATCTGCCCTCAGTTACATTGGTGCAATCCCATCTTAACTTTTCTTTGTCTATTGATTAGAAATACCTCAATGTTGTATCTTACCAACAGGATCTGTGGCTTTGTAGAAGTCAGAAGCCTCAGAGAATGGACCTTGTCCGGCTGCATTGACCGCACAAACTCGGAAATGATATTCGTTGCTTTCAGTCAGACCTGTTACTTTCTGCCTAGTGTCTCGAATGGTTTCTTTAGTAACCTTGAACCAACTCAGACTCTTCTTGTCACGTTTCTCAAGAAAATATCCTGATATTTCACTGCCTCCATCAACAGTGGGCCTATTCCAGACAACGGTCATAGAATTCTTGGTTATCATTGTGACTTCTGGTACACTAGGTGGTCCAGGTGTAACTGAGTAAAAAAAAGTACGTCCGTAGATTAGTACTACTTACAAACAATACACAAGACAATTCATTTGCATAAGTTATTTTATATGCTTCTTACCAAATGAATTTTTGGCTATAACGGGTTCAGACTCCAGTGAATCACCAACTCCAAACTTGTTCACACCACGAACACGAAACACATATTCGTTTCCTTTGATGAGTTTTGTTGTAGTTATGATACACCCTTCCAATTTTTCAGAAATTAAAGACCATACAACCCGACTGGTCTCCCGCTTTTCAACAACATAGTGTGTTACAGGTGCACCACCATCATCTGCTGGTGGGTCCCACATTATTGTAATCTTTTCAGCAGTGACTGTCTTAAACTGTATAGGTCCACTTGGGGGTCCTGGCTTGTCTGTGGAAGGCAGAAGAAAGAAGATGTGAAATATTTATTACGAAATTATTGTTTAATAGTGTAATGCAGTTGTATCTCAAGACGTACCAAGTATCTGTACTCTAACATGGGCTGATGCTGAACCCATGGCATTCTTCAATTTTAATTCATAGGTGCCACTGTTGAGTCGAGTTGCATCCTTTATGAGTATAGAAGCAAATTCTGTTGTGTTTTCAATAGACATCAGTGCACTGGTTTGTACCTCATTGCCATTTTTGAACCATTCAACTGTGGGTATAGGCTTGCCTGAGATGCCTAGTTTTAGCTTAACTGAAGTTCCTGCTTTATATTTCACCACTTCTGTATATTCTGGTGGAACATCGATTTCAGGTGCACCTAAGAAAAAATAAGAATAAGTTAAAACCATACTTATTTTAGACTTGTAATTAATAAAAGCAAAAAGAATAGTACTTTATTTAAGTTAATATTTACAGGCATTTTATAAATACAGATCAAAGTAAATATAGCATGTATAGCTTAAATCATAAACCTAGAACAAGTTAGAACTAATCCTACCAAGAAAAGGCAACCACATGTATAAATATAACTCTTTGGCCATGGGACATGGGCAGACTTATGTTGCTCAAAAGAATGAAGATACCATAAGACTTTAAAAAACAAAGATACAGTCATCAAGATGTTCGTTACAATCATGCCCAAATACCTCAGTCATTCAAGCTTATTGCATCAATCACTGTAAACTAGCCTTCCATATTTAAAAGACTATGGTTCTACAAACAGTGTTGCCTTTAAGCCTCCTAGTACCACAAAAATGGTATCATTATATCATTGCAAAACACTTACCATAGGTATCAACACATGTGATAGGACCCACAACATCTGAGGGATTACTAACAGAACCAACGGCGTTCTTAGCAAAGACCCGGAATTCATACTGGGAATTCTGTGTCAGACCAGACACTGTGAACTGAGTCTCAATAACATTAGTGAAGCTAGCTTTTGTCCATCTGCCATCTGGAAGATCACGTTTTTCTACAATGTATCCAGTGATCTTGCTACCACCATCAAATGCTGGCTTCTGCCATGACAGACTGATAGCAGTCTTGGAAATATCTGAGACACGAACGTTTCTTGGTGGTTCTGCAGTAGGAAACAGAAGAGTATTCGTAATGAATAACAGCTGTCTTGGATATTGGCTTACTGTACTGGACAGACTATCAAGGGGGAGAGGAGAGGGGAAAGCACTACTTAAATGGTTGGGCTTCCTTATTTTCTAGGGAATACATACCACAAGCATCAATTGCAAGGACTGCATCAGAAGGATGACTTGCTTTTCCAATGCCAGCTGCATTTTCTGCATAAACTCTAAATTCATAGATAAGGCCAGCGCTGATGGTGGTGACTTTGAAGTGAGTTGTGCGAATGAGGGTCTTGTTAGCCTTCTGCCATAATATGCTATTCCTGTCTTTCATTTCCAGGTGGTATCCAATAATTGCACTGCCACCATTAGTGACTGGTTCATGCCATCCAACAGTAATACTCTCTCGTGTGACATTTGTGACCCACGGTGTGGAAGGAGGGCCAGGGGTAGCTGATGATATCAAAAGACATGATTAATTGTTAACAAAACTATATTGTCAACATCGGAGCATTAAAACATCAACCTATAGCATGAGAAGCATATTACTCACTGTAAGGAAGCTTGACAACCACACACTGTGAGTCTATGTGATCGCTGATGCCAAAGCGGTTCTCAGCTTTGATGCGGAATTGGTATTCTTCTCCTCTTGTGAGCTTCATAACTTTGATAACAGTTCTAGCAATGGTTGCAGACACTTCAGACCAAGCAGCGGTACTTGTTTCTCTTTTCAGTACAATATAGTTGGTAACTTGACTTCCACCATCATAAATTGGCGGCTGCCATCTGAGTGTTACACTCTCTTCAGTGATGTCACTAAGGACAACAGGTCCAACAGGAGGGCCTGGTCTATCCAGCACAACAATATTAACAAAGGATTTTGTGGTGCCACTTGAGTTGGCAGCAGTAATGTCATATCTGCCAGCATCAGTAGCCACACTTTCTTTAAGGTTAATGATGAGACTTTCTGCAGTGGTTTCTGTGTGAAATCTCATGGTAGGTTTCAGTGGAACACCATCTCTAGACAATGTAACCTTTGGCACTGGTTTTCCAGAAACTGGAATTTCAACTTTCAGGTTTGATCCTGCTCGAATATATACGGTGTTATGAGGGAAGCCCTTCATGTCAATCTCAGGAGATTCTGAAAAAGAAAACATTTTCAAACCATTAAAAAAATGTTCTCTCTTTTTATATATGAATCCAATTTAATGTGTATCAACTTTTGCCTCATGTCAGGAAGCATACCTAATTGTTCTTTAACTGTAACAGGGAGCAGTAGTTCCTTAGGATCACTTAAACCGGCTTGGTTTTCTGCAGACACTCTGAAGAAATAATCAACATTCTCCTTAAGACCATGGACAACATGATGAGTTGTCTTTACAACTGCACACTTAACCCATTTTTGCTGTCCCTTCTCAAGAGCTTCAATGAGGTAGCTCACAATTCTGCTTCCACCATCATGTTCTGGTTTTAGCCATGAAAGAGAAACACTGTCCTTTGTGACGTTTGTTGCTCCAAGTTTTTCTGGTGGGCTGGGTTTTTCTGAGAAAAAATGTTCAACAGGTTAAGCAATGTAGCAAGAATTTACTTTTTATATTAGCAACTACATAGGAATACCATCTGGACTGAGAAAATGTGGTTTTAAATGCATTTGTGCATTAAACACATTTTAGGTAAAATGCAAGCCAAATTTAAAATTCAAGCTATTATTTAGATATTTTTAATTTGTAAAATCAGACATACCTACTACAAAATTATCTTTTTTACTGTAAACAGATATAACACTTTTTATATTACTTTGGAGTAAACTTTAAACTTTTAAAAACATGTATTGTTTTAAATATTAACAAATATTTTTCTTAATAAAGCATACCTGTTATTTTTGTTCCCTCCTTGGTCTCAGAAGGCACTCCGACACCATATTCATTTTCTCCAGAAACCCGGAAATAGTAAATGGCACCTTCTTGCAAGCCGGTCACTTTGTAGGATAGGCGATGACAATTGTTTGTCACAGTGACCCATGCTTTTTTGCTAGCTTCTCGTTTTTCAATAACGTAGTTCTTCACAGGTGCTCCACCATCATTTTCAGGAACATCCCAAGATAACACAGCAGATTCTTTAGTTACGTCTTTTGCTGCAATATTAGAAGGTGGGCCAGGACTATCAAGAACTTTGACAATTAAAGTCAAGGTAGCAGTGTTCAGGATGTTTTGCAATGTTAATGTGTATTTTCCAGAATCATTTCTTGTTGCTTTTTCAATAGTAAGAGATGTACAATTATCTGAAGTATCAATGCTTGCTCGTGTACGGAGATCAGTCTCTGGTTTGTTCCATGTTACATTTGGGACTGGTTTGCCTCTGAAAGGAACAGTCATTGTGAATGATCCACCAGCCTTTACAATTAAAGTCTTCCGCATTTCACTGTCAATATCAAAGGCAGGTTCTTCTTCTCTTTCTTTTGCCACCTGAGGTTCTGAGACATCGCTTGGTTCACTGACACCCATTTTGTTAATGGATTTCACTCTAAAGACATACTCAGAGCCTGATACTAATCCAGTTATTGTGTATTCTGTGCCTCTTAAGTTTTGAATAGCAGTTGTCCAGTCAGTTTCATCAGTTTTCTTGTATTCAACTGTGTATCCTGTTACTGGAGCACCTCCATCAAACAGTGGCTTTGTCCACCCAATTGTGATATTTGACCTTGTAGAATCCATAATCTTAGGTTTAGATGGGGGAGATGGCAAGAAGATTGGATCTTCTGCCCGAACCAATGGTGTGGTTTCACTTGGAAGACTGAGGCCAGCAGCATTTTCTGCATAAACCCGGAATTCATATTCACATCCTTCACGGAGACCAGATGATTTCACTCTTAAATCATAAACCGGCTTTTTGTTTACACGAATCCATCTTAGGCTAGTTTTCTCACGCCTTTCAATTACATAGCCAGAGATCTCATTGCCTCCATCAGACTCGGGTCTTGCCCAGCATAGAGTTATCGAATCTTTGCTCACACTGGTGATCTCTAAAGATGTAGGTGGACTTGGAACCGTAAATGGGTCTAGAGCTTTGACAGCCACACTTTCTAGAGGCTCACCAACACCATATTTGTTAACTCCCATCACTCTGAAAATATATTCATTACCCTTCAGTAGTTTTGTCACTTTACAGGATGTTGTTCTAAGCTCTCCTTCACAAATAGTCCATGCAATTCTACTGGTCTCACGTTTTTCTACAATATAATAATCAATATCTGCACCACCATTTTCTTGAGGGGGTCCCCATGATAAATGGCATTTTTCAGCAGTAAGGCCATTAATTTCTAATGGGCCTGCAGGTGGGCCAGGTCTATCAAGTACTTTGCAATTAATTGCCAGAGATTTTGTTCCTGCAACATTTTGTAATGTTAGTACATACTGTCCTGAATCACCTCGGATACAGTCCTTAATGGTTATTGCAGTAGCATGATCTGTTGAGGCTATTTCAACTCTAGCTTTTCCTTCAAGCTCTTTGCCATCCTTTGTCCATGCAATCACTGGTATTGGCCGTCCTGCAATATCAGCATTGACTTTAAACACTTCTCCAGCTTTCACAACTACAACATCCCTGAATTTGGCATCCATCCTAATTCTTGGAGCCTCTATATCATCTTTGACAGTCACAGGTCCTGTTGATTCAGATGGCTGACTGAAGAGTCCAGCAGCATTCTTTGCAATCACACGGAATTCATATCGCTGGTCTTCTGTGAGTCCACCGACATCAAAGTATGTTTCTTGCACATTAGTAAAATTACACTTTAGCCAACGACCATCTGGCACCTCTCTGCGTTCAATAATATATCCTGTTACTTTAGCTCCACCGTCATATTCTGGTTTAGTCCATTTCAGTGAGACACATGTTCTTGTAATATTAGTAACTTCAGGTTGACCAGGAGGGTCACAAGGATCTCTTGCAGCAACTGGTTCACATGATTTACTGCATTTGCCAATTCCAGCAATGTTTTCAGCATACACCCGATATTCATACAGCAATCCTTCATCAAGACCTGTAACTTTCATTTGTGTATCAGGTATAAGGCTCTTGTTGACTTTTGTCCAAAGAATGCTGCTTCTTTCTTTACACTCCAAGTGATACCCTAGTACTCTGCTGCCTCCATCATTAACTGGTACCTGCCAGGTTACAATCATGAAAGCTTTAGTTGCATGTGCCACATGAGGAGTTCCAGGTGGTCCTGGAGGCTTAAATGGATACTCTGCCACAACAGAAGGAGAATTAGTGTAAGTGCTTTTCCCATAGCGGTTTTCTGCACAAATACGGAACTGATATTCAGAGCCAGTGGTGAGTCGAGATACTTTAATTGATGTTCTTGCAACTGCTGCAGACACTACATTCCATGTTGTTGTGGTAGTTTCTCTCTTCTCGACAATGTAATTACTAATATGGCACCCACCATCATATGCTGGAGGTTGCCAAGATAGAGTTACACTGTCAGCACTAACTTCATCAATATGCACATCAGTTGGTGGTCCGGGTCTGTCAAGGACAACTACAGTTAAAGAAGCTGTTGTCGTTCCAGCAGTATTCGAAAGATGTAGTTCATAATGTCCCAAATCTTCATTTGAAGCTTCCTTGATGGAAAGTGAAGTTGAAGTCTTTGATGTCTGAACATTTACCCTGGTTGTCTCTTTTAAGACATTCCCATCCTTCTTCCAGCTAACAGTTGGAAGAGGTCGCCCTCTGAATGGCACATCAATCTTAAGATCATCTCCAGCTTTCACAGTGAATGTGTTGAAAAGGAGCTCAGCGGATGGCTGGATTTCAATATCTTTTGCAATGACTGGGACACCAAGTTCTCTTGGATCACTTTTTCCTTTTTCATTAACAGCAATCACTCTGAAACTGTACTCTTCTCCCATACTTAAGCCTGTTATTGTTGTTTCTAATGTTTTCACCTGTGTACATGCACTCCATTTTATACTTCCTTTAGTTTGCATTTCTACTATATAACCAGTAATTTTACTGCCACCATCACTTTCTGGCTTTTCCCATTTAATTGAAGCAGAGTTACGAGTCACATCAACAAGAACGACCTTTGCAGGTGGAGAAGGTGGTTCAGAAACCTTAATTGGATCAGGTGTTTCTGCTGGTAGGCCAACTCCATATTCATTTACAGCTAGAACACGGAAGTAATAACTACATCCTTCTTGTAGTTGAGTAATTTTGAAGGAATTCTTAGTGCAGTTGTTTGTAACTGTGGCATATGCCTTTCTTGTGGATTCTCGTTTTTCAACTACATAGTTGGTAATTTTAGCTCCACCATCAATAAGTGGTGGTTCCCAGGCTAATGTTACAAAATCTTTCTTCACCTCTCTGATTGTCATGTTCACAGGTGCACTAGGTGTATCAAGCACTCGGACATTAACAAAAGCTGATTTTTTGCCACTGTTATTCTCTAAAGTAAGATTGTACCTGCCACTATCAAATCTATTCACGTTGTCAATGACCAGCATTGTATAGGAACTGGTAACTTCAATCTGAGCTCGCTCACTAATTGTTCCTTCTGCTTTCTCCCATTTAACTTCAGGTTCTGGCCTTCCTTTGATGGTGACAAACAGGCGTAATGTACCACTAGCACGTACAGTGACTACTTTTCTGAGATCTGCATCGAGTTCAATTTCAGGAGGTTCAATCTTCTCCACTGCTATGACTGTACCAGGTATAGTAGCAGGTTCTCCTACTCCTTCCGAGTTGATGGCACAGATGCGGAAGTTATACTCCTGGTTCTCTTTAAGTTTTGTTACAGTGAACTGTGTTGCTTGTAGGCCTGTTGGTGGAGTGCAGGTAGTCCATTCATCATCAGCAGCTTCTTTTACTTCTACTACATATCCCTTAACTGGAGCACCACCATCATAAATGGGCTTACTCCAGGCAAGGGAAACCGATGACCTGGAAGTGTCTGTAACCTTTGGATTGCTTGGTGGTCCTGGTGGATATAATACATCACAAGCACGGTAGAAAACAGATGGCTCACTGGGTTCCCCTACCCCTGCAGCATTTTCAGCAGAAACTCTAAATTCATAGAAATGCCCATCGGTAAGACCTGTTACTCTGAATCGCAAGTCCGTCAGCCTTTTCTTATTGCATTTGGTCCACCGGATACCATCTTTATCTCGTTTTTCAAGTATGTAACCTTCAATTTCAGCTCCCCCATTGTCTTCTGGGCGACCCCATGTTACCACCATAGAATCTTTTGTGATTGCTGAAACTTCAGGTGTTGAAGGAGGACCAGGGGGTTTGTATGGATTACGAGCCACAGTTGGCTCAGATTCCAAGGGTTCCCCAGTTCCATATTTGTTCACTGCCATTACACGGAAAATGTACTCATTGCCAGCAAGGAGTCTGGTTACCTTGTGGCTAAGAGCCTGCACGTCTGTTGCTACTTGTGTCCATGAAAGCCTGCTTGTCTCTCTCTTCTCAATGATATAATGTGAGATACTAGAACCACCATCATGTAAAGGTGGAGCCCATGCCAAGTAGCATTTTTCTGCAGTGACACCTGTAACCTTCAAAGGTCCTTCTGGAGGTCCTGGTCTGTCAAGCACTTTTACAGTGATGGGTATAGACTTTGTGCCACCAACATTTCTGAGGTTAAGAGTATAGTGACCTCCATCTACTCTTATACAGTCTTTGACAGTAAGAGTTGTTTTCTGAATGGTAGATTTAATTTCCATTCTTGCAGTTGTTCCTTCAAGCTCTTTACCATCTTTTGACCATGTAATGTCAGGAATAGGTTTGCCGTGGATATCAGCTTCAAGAACAAAGGTTTCTCCAGCATGAACAACAATGACATCTTTGTATTTAGGATCCAGTGAAGCCCCTGGTGCTTCAATTTCATCTCTGGCAGTAATCGGCCCTGTACTTTCAGATGGTTCACTCAAGCAACCTGCTGCATTTCTTGCAATTACTCTAAATTCATATCGTTGGTCTTCAACAAGACCGCTTACTGTAAATTCTGTTTCCAACACATTTGTAAAGCTGGCTTTCATCCAGCGACCATCTGGTAGTTCTTTCTTTTCTACAATATACCCAGTTATTTTGCTTCCACCATCATATTCTGGTTTTTTCCACTTCAGCGTGATATTATTTCTTGTAACAACAATAGCTTCTGGGCGGCCAGGTGGGTCACAAGGATCTCGGGCAACATACAATTCTGACACTTTGCTGACTTTGCCAATGCCAACAATGTTTTCAGCAGAAACTCTGAACTCATATTCAAGACCTTCTTCCAGGCCATCTGTTTTATATTTGGTGTCTGCAATGAGTGACTTGTTCTGTTTTGTCCAAAGAATGCTGTTCTTATCTTTACGTTCAAGATGGTAGCCAAGAACTTTGCTCCCTCCATCATTAACTGGTTCATGCCATTCTACGATCATATGGTCCTTGGAAGCTGCTGTTACAAATGGAGTTCCAGGTGGCCCAGGCACCTTGTAGGGGTATTGAACAACAACTGGTTTAGAATCCAAAGGAGAGCTCTTTCCATATCTATTTTCAGCAGAAATCCTAAACTGGTATTCAGAACCTGTTTTAAGCCTTGTTGCTTTGATAGTTGTTCTTGCAACAGTTGCTGACACAATGTTCCACGTGGTAGTACTTGTGTCACGCTTTTCTACTATATAGTTGCTTATCTGACAGCCACCAGTATAATCAGGTGGATCCCATGATAAAACAACAAAGTCTGCACTAACTTCATCAAAGCGAACAGGTCCTCGTGGTGGGCCAGGCTTTTCTAGTACAATTATGCTCAGGTGTTCTGTTGCTGTACCTGCTGTGTTTGTTGCTGTTACTGAATATTTACCGAAGTCTTCCTTGTTACTTTCTTTAATATGTAAGATAGTTGATGCTGATGTATCCTCAATATGTAATCTGGTTGTCTGTTTCAGTGTCTGCTCATCTTTTGTCCAAGCAATAGTAGGTTTGGGTCTACCTACAAATGGTACTTCTACCTTCAGATCTTCTCCAGCCTGTACACTGTACGTATTAAACATCAGTTTGAAACTTGGCTCAATTGTCAAGTCTTTAGCTATCACAGGAATTCCAAGTGCCCTGGGATCGCTTTTGCCTTTTTCATTGTAGGCAATCACATGGAATTGATATTCCTGTCCTGGACTCAAACCAGACACAACTGCATTGCATGTTTTGGTCTCACTAACAACACTCCATTTTTCTGTTCCTTTAGGCAGCATTTCAACAATGTATCCCAAAATTCTGCTACCTCCATCATGTTCAGGTTTTTCCCATGTAAGCGACACACTTCTCTGAGTCACATCAGTGAGAGTTACTTTCCCAGGAGGGAGAGGTGGCTCTGAGGCTTTGACAGCGTCCGTGGTTTCAGCTGGAACACCAATTCCGAATTCATTTTCAGCCATAACTCTAAAGTAGTAAATTGCTCCTTCTGTAAGATTTTCAACTTTAAAACTTGTCTTGCTACACTTAGCACTTACATTTGCAAATGCCTTCCTGGTTGACTCACGCTTGTCTATTACATAGTTCTTTACTTTTGCACCACCATCAATAATGGGAGGTTCCCAAGATAATACAGCAGAGTCCTTCTTTATATCCTTTACCACTAGGTTTTGTGGTGGTCCTGGTGTGTCCAGGACTTTTACTGTAACAAATGCGGATTTAGAACCACTGCTGTTCTCCAGCTTAAGAGTATACTTTCCAGCATCATTTCTATCACAGTTGTCAATTGAAAGTTGAGTGTAGTTTATGCCTTTATCAATCTGAACTTTTTCTGTGAATTCACCTTCTTCACGAGACCACATGATGTCAGGTGTTGGTCGTCCCCTGAATGGTATGTGAATTCTAGCAGACCCACCAGCTCTAACCACTATCCCTTTCCTTAGCTCTGAATCAATATCAAGTTCTGGAGCTTCAAGTTTGTCTTCTGGTTTAATAGTGCCAGGAATTGATGCAGCCTCTCCTACACCAATCTTGTTGAGGGCACACACTCGTAGCTTATATTCTTGATGTTCAGTAAGCTTTTTGATTTCAAATCGAGTGGCATGTGTACCTGTCTGTGGAGTAACAAGCGACCATTCATCTTCATCTGCTTTACAGATTTCTACAAGGTATCCCTGGATTTCACAACCACCATCATAAATAGGCTTACTCCAACCAAGCGTAACTGAACATTTGGTGGTATCCACAACATGGGCATTTGTAGGTGGGCCAGGCTTGAACATGGGGTCACAAGCTTTAAAGTAAGGAGAAACTTGGCTTGGTTCACCCACTCCAGCAGCATTTTCAGCAGAAACTCTGAATTCATATTCATGTTCCTCTGTTAAGCCTGTAACTCTTAATCGCAAATCTGTAATTCGGCGTTTATTGCATTTTATCCATCTGATGCCTGCTCGGTCTCTCTTTTCTACAATGTAACCTATGATTTCACTACCTCCATCACTATCTGGCCGGGTCCAGCAGACAGTCATAGAATCCTTTGTGATGTTGGTAATTTCCAAGGCCTTTGGTGGTCCAGGAACCACAAATGGATTTTTCACCATTACCGGCGCAGATTCTAATGGCTCACCAACTCCATATTTGTTAACTGCCATAATACGGAAAACATACTCATTTCCTTCCAAGAGTTTTGTTACTTTCAGCATTGTAGGTAAAACCTCTGAAGCAACAACAGTCCATGCGAGGCGACTAGTTTCTCTCTTCTCTACAATGTAATGAGAAATATCACTGCCACCATCATGAAGAGGAGGAGCCCATGCCAATGAACATTTTTCAGCTGTAACTCCTGTCACTTGGACTGGGCCTTCTGGAGGTCCTGGCCTGTCCAGGACTTTTATGTTTACTGGTACTGTCTTTGTTCCTGCAACATTAGAGGCTTCTAAAATGTACTGTCCACCATCAACTCTAATAGCATCTTTTACAATTAGTAATGCACTGAAATCCGTGTTCTTTATTTCATATCTGGCTGTTTCCCCAAGCTCTTTATCTCCTTTGTACCACTTAATGGTTGGTAATGGCTTTCCATGAACATCAGCCTCAAGTCTGAATGTTTCACCAGCATTTACAACAATTGTGTCTTTGTACTTTGGATCCATTGAAATTCGTGGAAGTTCAACTTCATCCCTTGCTGTTATTGGTCCTGTACTGTCAGAAGGTTTGCTTATTGCACCTGCAGCATTCTTTGCAATTACTCTAAATTCATATCTTTGATCTTCAGTAAGGCCTGTTACAGTGAACTGAGTTTCAATGACATTTGTGAAGCTAGTTTTCATCCAGCGACCATCTGGTAAGTCACGTTTCTCTACAATATAACCAGTAATCTTACTTCCACCATCATATTCTGGTTTGGTCCACTGTAGAGTAATAGAGCTTCTTTTTATTATTATAGCTTCTGGGCGACCTGGAGGATCACATGGGTCACGAGCTACATAGCACTCAGAAACTTTACTTGTTTTGCCCACACCAACAATATTTTCTGCAGAAACCCTAAACTCATATTCAATTCCTTCTTCAAGGTTAGTTGTCTTAAAACTTGTGTCCTGAATAATAGTCTTATTCACTTTAGCCCATAAAATGCTGTTTTTCTCCTTTCTCTCAAGATGGTAGCCCAGCACTCTGCTGCCACCATCATTTATTGGTTCGTGCCACTGTACAACCATGGAGTCTTTTGTAACCATTGTCACAAATGGTGTGCCAGGAGGTCCTGGTTCCTTGTAGGGGTACTGTGCTACAACTGGCGCAGAGTCCAACGCAAAGCTCTGCCCATATCTGTTCTCAGCAAATATTCTGAACTGGTATTCTGAACCAGTTTTCAGTTTAGTCACCTTCAGTGTAGTTCTTGCAACAGTAGCTGAAACTGTTTCCCATACAGTTGTTGTTGTATCTCTCTTGTGAACAACATAGTTGGTGATTTGGCAGCCACCTGTGTATGCTGGGGGATTCCATGATAGGGTAATACTTTCTGCACTTATTTCATCAAACTTCACAGGTCCTACGGGAGGGTCAGGTTTGTCTAGGGTTATAATTTCAACAGAGGCAGACTTTTGCCCAACAACATTAGCCACAGTGATTTCATAAGTGCCACTGTCCTCTTTGCTAGTTTCTTTAATATTCAGTATAGTGAGATCAGTCAAATCACTGACATTGACTCTTGTCGTCTGCCTTAATGGCTGGCCATCTTTTACCCAGGTAACAGTTGGTTTAGGTCGACCTGCAATTGGTACTTCTACTTTCAGATCTTGTCCCACTTGGATACTATAACTGTGAAAAGCAGGTCTTACATCAGGCTCAATCACCAGGTCTTTGGCAACTATTGGAACTGCAAGTGCTCTAGGATCACTCTTACCCTTTTCATTTACAGCCATTACTCTAAAAAGATATTCTTCCCCTTGAATTAGGTTAGTAATAACCGCTTCAAGTGTTTTTACACGAGCACACTCTGACCACTTCTCGCTACCCTTGGCTTGCATTTCAACAATGTATTGTATGATTTTGCTGCCACCATCATGTTCAGGTTTTGCCCAGCTTAGTGAGACACTGTTTCTTGTGACATCATCCACTGTTATTTTCCCAGGAGGCTGTGGAACTTCAGCAACTTTAATTGGGTCACTGGTTTCTGCAGGGAGGCCAATTCCATATTCATTCTCAGCAGAGATTCTAAAGAAGTAATAGCAACCCTCCTGAAGTTGGTCTACTTTCCATGAAGTCTTGTGGCAGTTTGTTACAACAGCTGCATATGCCTTTCGTGTTGCTTCACGTTTTTCAATAATGTAATTCTTTATTTTTGCTCCACCATCCAAGAGAGGAGGTTCCCATGAAAGCGAAACAGAGTCTTTAGTGATCTCTTTGATTTTCAAATTAACAGGTGCACTTGGTGTATCCAGTACTCTTACACTGACAAAGGCAGACTTTGTTCCACTGCTGTTTTCTAAAGTCAGAGTATACTTTCCAGTATCAAATCTATTAACATTGTCTAGAACAAGAGAAGTAAAGCTGCTCGTGGTATCAATAATAGCTGCCTCTCTGATCTCACCATCCATTTTACCCCATTTTACTTCAGGTGTTGGACGACCTCTGATGGGAACAAACAGTCTTAAGGAACCTCCTGCCCTCACATTTACAATCTTCCTTAATTCCATGTCAAGGTCAAGGTCTGGTGCCTCCATCTTTTCTTCCACAATAACAGAACCAGGAACATCTGCATGCTCTCCAACTCCTGCTTTATTAACTGCACATATGCGGAATTTGTATTCATGTTTTTCTACCAATTTTTCTACTTCCATGTGAGTATTCTTAATTCCAGTTGCAGGGGTACAAATTGCCCATTCACCATCGCTTACATCACATTTTTCCACAATGTATCCCTGAATTTCAGAGCCACCATCATAGATAGGTTTACCCCATGAAAGGAAAACTGAAGATCTTGTAACATCCACAACTTTAGGATTATTGGGTGGACCTGGCTTGTAAATAGGATCGCATGCTTTGTAGTAAGTGGAAGGTGGGCTTGGTTCACTAAGACCAGCAGCATTTTCAGCTGAAACTCTGTACTCATAATCATGATTTTCTATAAGTCCAGTCACTCTGTATCGCAGTTCACTTATAAGGTGTTTGTTACATCTTGTCCAGCGAATGCCTTCCTTATCTCGTTTTTCAAGGACGTAGCCTAGGATTTCACTACCACCATCTGAGGCTGGCCTTTCCCATACAACTATCATAGAATCCTTGGTAATGGCTGTGACTTCTGGTGCCTTCGGTGGAAGTGGCACTACAAATGGGTTCTTTGCGAGTATTGGTTCAGACTCAAGAGGTTCACCAATGCCATATTTATTTACTGCCATGATGCGGAAAACATATTCATTTCCTTCTAAAAGTTTTGTAACTTTGCAACTTAGGGTTTGCACATTTGAATCAATGACCGTCCACACCAAGCGACTAGTTTCCCTTTTCTCTACAACATAGTGTGAAATATCGCTACCACCATCTTGTAGCGGAGGTTTCCATGACAGCATGCATTTTTCAGCAGTGACGCCTGTAATCTCAACAGGTCCTTCTGGTGGTCCAGGTCTGTCAAGAACTTTGACATTAACAGGAACTTTCTTTTCACCTGCAACATTCTTTGCCAGTAGTACATACTGACCACTGTCAACTCTAACAGCTTCCTTCACACTAAGGCTTGTTGCAAAATCAGTACTTTTTATTTCCATACGAGCAGTGTTTGTCAGCTCACGATCCCCTTTTAACCACTGAATGGAAGGTATTGGTTTGCCATGAACATCAGCGTCTAGCTTGAATGACTCACCAGCATGCACTACAATAGTGTCTTTGTATTTTGGATCCATACTTATATGAGGTGGTTCTACTTCATCTCTTGCTGTAATTGCCCCTGAACTCTCAGACGGTTCACTGAAAATACCTGCAGCATTGCGTGCTATAACACGGAACTCATACCTCTGGTTTTCAACTAGACCAGTTACTTCAAACTGGGTATCAATGACATTTGTAAAACTTGCTTTCATCCAACGACCATCAGGTAGCTCCTTCTTTTCAACAACATAGCCTGTGATTTTACTTCCTCCATCATATGCAGGTTTCTTCCACTGAAGTGTTACTGAGCTTCTTGTGACAATTATAGGTTCTGGACGGCCTGGAGGGTCACATGGGTCATGTGCAGTATAGCATTCGGATGCTCTACTTGCCTTTCCAATGCCCACTATATTTTCTGCATAAACTCTGAACTCATATTCAAGACCTTCCTCAAGCCCAGTCGTCTTAAATTTGGTATCTGGAATAGGTGTTTTATTCAACTTAGTCCACAGAATGCTGTTTCTTTCTTTGCGCTCCAAGTGATACCCGATGATCTTGCTACCACCATCATTGACTGGCTCATTCCAATTTACCACCATGCTGTCTTTTGAGATGTTTGTTACAAAAGGTGTTCCAGGTGGACCGGGAACTTTAAATGGGTATTGGGCTACGATTGGCTCCGAAGTGAGGTAGGTACTCTTCCCGTATCTGTTCTCCGCTGCAATTCTGAATTGATATTCGCAGCCAGTCTTTAGTCGACATGCTTTTATAGTTGTTCTTGCAACAGTAGCTGACACAATCTGCCAAGTGGTAGTGGAAGTGTCTCTTTTTTCTACAATGTAATTATTGATAGAGCTACCACCATCATAACTGGGTGGTTCCCAGGAAATGATAATACTATCTGATGTTACTTCATCTAATTTTACTGGTCCAGTTGGAGGTCCTGGTTTGTCAAGGACAACAATATTTAGGGTCTCAGTTGCTTCACCTGCAGAGTTTGTAAGTTTAACTAAATATGCTCCCACATCTTCTCTGCATGCTTCTTTTATTGTTAACACTGTATTATTTTCTGAACTTTCTGCATTTACTCTTGTAGTCTGCTTCAATGCCACATCATCTTTATGCCAAGACACTGCTGGTTTGGGTCGACCAATAAAAGGAACATCAACCTTCAAGTCCTCTCCTGCTAGAACACTGAAAGTGGTAAACAGTAGTTTGAAAGCTGGTGGAATTACAAGATCTTTTGCAACAACTGGTACAGCCAGCTGGCGAGGATCACTAATACCTTTCTCATTTTGAGCTGAAACACGGAACGTGTATTCTTCACCTTGGATCAGTCCTTTGATAGTGGCTTCAGTAACTTTTACTGTAGCACAAGTTGACCACTTTTCACTGCCTTTGCTTTGCATTTCTACAATGTAGCCTAGAATTCTGCTACCACCATCATGTTCAGGTTTTTCCCAAGATAAGGACACACTATTTCTTGTCACATCCAACAAAGTTATTTTCCCTGGTGGAAGCGGTCTTTCTGATACTTTTATGGATTCTGAAGTTTCAACGGGAAGACCTATTCCATACTCATTTTCAGCTAGGACTCTGAAGTAGTAGTTGCAGCCTTCTTGTAGTGAATCAACTTTCCAGCTGGTCTTGTGGCAATTTGCATTAACTGTTGAATAAGCTTTTCTTGTTGATTCACGCTTTTCAACAATGTAATTTTTTATTTTAGAGCCACCATCTATGAGTGGAGGCTCCCATGTGAGTGTAACTGATGATTTTGTAACTTCTTTTATTTTCAAATCTTGAGGTGCTCCTGGGGTATCAAGAACTCTGACATTCACAAATGCTGACTTACTACCTGAGCTGTTTTCAATTGTCAGTATGTATTTACCACTGTCAAATCTATTTACATTTTCAACAATAAGTAGAGTATAAGAGCTTGTTGATTCAATGCTTGCTCTATCCAAAGATTCTCCATGTTCTCTTGCCCATTTTACTTCAGGTGTTGGTCTTCCTTTAATTGGGACAAAGAGCCTTAGAGTACAGCAGGCTCTAATAGTGACAACTTTACGTAGTTCTGCATCAAGTTCAATCTCTGGAGGTAGCATTCTTTCTTCAGCTTTTGGAGTCCCAGGAACAAGAGCAGGTTCTCCAAGACCTTCAGAATTCATAGCATATATCCGTATTTTATACTCTTGATTTTCTTTCAAGCCAGTGATGGTAAAAGAAGTGGCCTTTAGACCTGATGGAGGAGTTACAATCTTCCACTCATCTTCTTCAGGTAGTGCAATCTCAACCATGTAACCTGTGATCTCTGAACCACCATCATATATTGGTTTGTTCCATGCTATTGTAATGGAGGACTTGCTGCTATCCAAAACACGAGGATTACCTGGGGGACCAGGCTTAAATACAGTATCACAAGCTTTATAGAATGGACTGGTTGGGCTTGGCTCACTGACTCCAGCAGCATTTTCAGCCATGACTCTGTATTCATACTCATGGCCCTCTGTCAGTCCAGACACTTTATAACGTAAGTCAGTAACAACTCGTTTGTTACATTTCACCCACCGCAGACCAGCCCTGTCTCGACGTTCCACAATATAGTTAGTTATTGGGCTCCCACCATCAGATTCAGGATGTCCCCAACAGACAACCATAGAATCTTTTGTAATTGCTGTAACTTCTGGTGTTTTAGGTGGATCAGGTGGCACATATGGATTTACTGCAAGAACGGGCTCTGATTCCAGAGGCTCACCAACTCCGTATTTGTTAACAGCCATAACACGGAACACATACTCATTGCCCTTCAACAGCTTAGTAACCTTCAGTTTAGTTAATGGAACTTCTGTGGCTACAGCTGTCCATGCCAGTCTACTGGTTTCACGTTTTTCAACCACATAATGGTCAATCTTTGCTCCTCCGTCATCAATTGGAGGTAGCCATGACAGCACACATTTTTCTGCAGTGACTTCAGACACAGCCAAAGGCCCTTCTGGGGGACCAGGTCTATCAAGAACTTTAACATTGAAGATATGCTTGGCAAAGCCACCAGGATTCGCCGCAGTAAGTGTATAGGCACCGCCATCTCTTCTTGAAGAATCTTTATTGATAAGAACAGTAGAGAAATCTGCTATTTTTATTTCTAATTTTGCTGTGTCTTCAAGTTCTTTTTCTCCTTTTGTCCATGTCATAGTTGGTGGAGGGCGACCTGAAACATCAGCCTCCAGTCTGAAAACTTCACCTGCTTTCAGCACTAAGGTTTCTTTGTATTTAGCATCCACTCTTATCTTTGGTGCTTCAATGTCATCTGTACAAGTTATTGCATCTGATGGCTCAGAGGGCTGACTAACAGCTCCACCAGCATTCCTAGCAATCACACGGAATTCATAGGCAGCATCTTCTGTCAAACCACTTACAGTGAATTCAGTCTCTAGTATATTGCTGAAATTAGCCTTCAGCCAACGGCCATTAGGAAGGTCTCTTTTTTCAAGGGTGTAGCCAGTTATTTTAAAACCTCCATTATATTCTGGTTTAGTCCACTTCAGTGTAACTGCATGTCTTGTAATGTTCAGAGGTATTGGCTTACCAGGTGGATCTATTGGGTCTAGGGCAAACACGGGCTCAGATGGCTTGCTTGGCTTACTCTTTCCAGCCAGATTTTCTGCTATAACACGGAATTCATATGCAATGCCATCAGTAAGTCCAGTTGATTTAAAGATATTGCCCGATACCAGCATTTTACTTACAGTCTGCCAAAGAATGCCATTTCGTTCTTTTCTTTCAACATGATATCCCAGAATTGGGCTTCCACCATCAGTAACTGGCTCATTCCAGCTAATGGTCATGGTCTCTTTGGTGACTGCAATCACCTGAGGAGTGCCAGGAGGCCCAGGTACCTTAAATGGGTAGTTGGCAACTACAGACTCTGAAGTAATGGCTGGACCAATTCCATATCTGTTTTGAGCTTTAACACGGAACTGGTACTCAACTCCAGTAGTGAGACGAGTAGCTTTAAATGTAGTACGTATCACTGTGGTTGCCAATTCAGTCCATGTGGTACTGTCAGTTTGACGCATTTCTACAACATAGTTACTTATTGGTACACCACCATCATTCAGAGGAGGCTCCCATGAGAATGTTAGAAAGTCAGATGAAATTTCATCAAATTTGATTGGTCCAGTAGGAGGTCCAGGTATGTCATGAACCTGAACTGTGATTACTTCACTAACTTCTCCAACAATATTTTTAGCTGACAGTGGATATTGACCACTATCACTTCGTTTACATTCATTGATGGTTAGTATGGTTGCAGTTGCAGTATTTTCATAATTTACCCTTTGTGTTTGTTTAAGTATCTGGTCTTCTTTCTTCCAAGTCACAGTAGGCCTTGGACGACCAAGCACAGGGATTTCAATCTTGATATTGTCACCAGCTTTGGCAATGACTGTTTTCTGGTAGATACCACGGAGGTCAAACTCTGGCAACATTGTTTGTTCCTTGACAATAACTGGCCTGCTTTCTCTTGGGGCACTTCTTCCAGCACTGTTAACTGCCATAACCTGGAAAGTATACTCTTCATTTTCAGTTAGATTCTTTACTACACAGTCCAGCGTTTTTACAGTGGTGATGTGCGCCCACTGGTTGGTTCCTTTTCTCTGTGCTTCAATCACATACCCAGTGATCTTGCTGCCACCATCATGTTCTGGCTTTGGCCAAGCCAGGCTAACTGAGTTCCGTGTTACATCCATGATATTAAGGCTCTCAGGTGGGGATGGTGCCTCAGAAGCCCTTACTGGTTCTGCAGTTTCAGCTGGTTCACCAATACCATACTCATTTTCAGCCAACACTCTGAAATAGTATTCACACCCCTCAGCCAAATTAGGAACCTTGAAGGAACACTTCTGGCAGTTGGTTGAGACTGTTGAATATGCTTTCCGAGTTGATTCACGTTTCTCGACAATATAGTTTGTTATACGTGAACCGCCATCTATGAGAGGCATATCCCATTGGAGAGTGATGCTGTCTTTGGTTATTTCTCTAGGCTTAAGGTTTATCGGTGGACCCGGTGTATCCAAGACTTTTACATTTACAAAGCCAGTCTTCTTACCAGCAGCATTTTCAAGAGTCATTACGTATTTTCCTGCATCATATCTGGTGCACTCTGTGACAATTAAAAGCGTAAAGGAGTCTGTATTTTCAATACTGGCACGTCCTTTGAGTGAAACATCATCTTTTGTCCATGTAACTTCTGGAGTTGGACGTCCTTTAATTGGCACAAAAATTCGAATAGTTAATCCAGCTCTAACAACAAGCGTTCTTCTTAGCTCAGCATCTAATTCAAAGTCAGGAATTTCTTCTCGGTCTTTTATTTCCACACTTGGAATTATTGCTGGTTCACCAACACCTGCAGCATTCATGGCAGAGATTCTGAAATTGTATTTGGCTCCTGTCTGCAGATGAGCAACAACAAACTGAGTGATTCTTAAAGCAGTCCCTGTTGTGTCTTTTACCCATTCTTCTTCTCCTTCCTTTTGATGCTCTACTATATAACCAGTGATGTCAAGACCACCATCATAGTGAGGCTTGCCCCAGGCTAAAGATGCACTTGTCTTTGTAGTATCAGTCACTCTTGGGTTTGCAGGTGGACCTGGTGGGTCTGAAAAATGAGGAAAAGATAAAACATTACATTAAACAGGAAGTCATTCTTATGCTGTCTGAATGTGCTCCCATCCCACCCACCCCCAAAAAAGAAAAGGCATGATACTAACATGCAACATCCTTGCATAAGACTGATTTTGAAGCATCACTTGGTGGTCCAACTCCTGCTCTGTTTTCTGCACTGACACGGAATTCATATTCATTTCCTTCCAGGAGACCAGTTATTTTGCTTCTAAGATCTGAAACTGGTTTCTTTGTTGCTCTGACCCATCTTAAGCCTTTCTTTTCTCTTCGCTCCACATAGTAACCTGTAATTTCACTTCCACCATCATCTACTGGCCTTTTCCAGGTAACTGTGACAGTGTTTTTAGTCACATTTGTTACTTCTGGTTTTCCAGGAGGGCCTGGGGGACCTATCAGGAAGAAAAAGGTACAATTAAAACAAAAATCAAGTCTTCAGAGATTAATAAAAACATACTGGAACTTCTTAGCTTGTTCTACGTACCAAATCTATCCACCATTTTAACTGGTTCTGATTGTACTGGTTCACCCCTGCCGTATTGATTTACTGCTGAGACACGGAAAATATATTCATTTCCTTGGATGAGCTTGCTAACAACATGCCTGCAGCTTTCAATATTTTCAGCAACCAATGTCCAGAGCAGTCGGCTAGTTTCTCTCTTTTCAAGAACATATGATTTGATTGGTGATCCACCATCTTCTGCAGGAGGTGACCATGTAAGAGTTGCTTTTTCTGCTGAAACATTGCTGATCTCAATAGGCCCCGGAGGTCCTGGAACATCTAAAACTTTCACATGTACACTTTCTTGCTTAGTGCCAAAAGGATTTGTTGCCGTGATTGTGTATTCTCCAGAATCTTTTCGGGCTGCATATTTGACAGTAAGAGTAGAAGAAGTCGGTGTGGTTTCAATGTGCACAAGCTCTGAAGGTCTAAAATCTTTTCCAGCTTTTGACCATGCTGAAGTTGGAGGTGGTTTGCCACGGACGCTAATAGCAGACACTGTAATGGTTTCTCCTGCTTTTACTGTTAAACCTTCCTTCAAAGTAGGATCGATAACAATGCTTGGTGCCTCTGTCAAAACAAACACCCCCCCCAATTGTTATAACAAGAACATAAGGAAAGAAAAGAAAAAAAATACGATTTGGTATCAATTATTCAAATAAAATGATACATTTTAATGCCATCTACATACCATACTCATCTTTACATATTATAGTTCCTGTGGATTCAGATGGAGGACTGATAGCTCCAGCAGTGTTCTTTGCTCTAATTCTGAATTCGTATTTGGAGCCTTCAATGAGGTCAGTTACAGTAAATGCACAGTCCGGAACATTCACATGATTGGCTTTTGTCCAGGTCTTTGAGGGTAAATCACGCTTTTCAACAATATAGCCAGTTAACTTATGTCCACCATCATATTTTGGTTCTGTCCAAATCAGTGTTACCGAGTTCCTAGTTACATCGATAACTTCAGGTTTCCCAGGGGGATCTAGGAGAAAAAAATAATAAATAGTGGTCAAACAAAAGTTATTTCAAATTTCAGAATTTTTCTTTTTATTCTCCTGATGACTTACCAATAGGATCAAGTGCCACAACTGGTTCAGATGGCAGACTTGGTTTACCTACTCCTGCCATATTGATTGCCATTACTCTGAATTCATATTCCAGACCTTCAGTTAACCCTGTCACTCTGAAATCTTTCATTCTTATTGGTGTTTTGTTTGCTCTCTTCCACAGGAGACTATTTCTTTCTTTGACTTCAATATGATAACCTAGAAAATAAATGGTGAGATGAAAATAGGAGGGGTTTTCTAGAAATCTTCATTTCTCATAACATTGTGAAGCATCATACTGCCTGTATGGCGTGTTATTTAGGCATTGTGCAAGAGGAACAGATTAAGAAATGAATGTGGACATACATTACAGATGTATGCAATTGCAATGATGAAATGTTTGTAAATGCAAATTGCTAATTTTATAGACCCAAGTAATGTAACATATGAGTTTGTTTTTCTTTCTTTAGATGTTTTGCCTCTGTGCAAAAATACTGTTTCTCAGTTAGTCTTTTCCTGACTTTTAAGTTATTTTTTTGAAAAATTTATCATAGAGAAAGAGTAGGAAGTAAAACAGTGAAATCGCTCACTCACTCCAAAACATAAACACCTGATAGTTTTATCTTCTCCTTTAACAGAGAGAAAGAACTATTAAGAACTGGAATACTAGGGAGGCTTTTGGGGATATACCTGTGATTGGTGAGCCTCCAGTTCTTCTGGGATCAGTCCAAGTTAAAGCTACAGATTCATGCCGGACTTCAACAATGTTGGGAGGTGGAGGAGCATCTGGCACATCTAAACAACACAAAAAAGTGCAGTAACATTAAAAATACATATCACCTCTAAAACACAATTTTCAGTTTTGAAAATTATAATGGATACTTACCAAATGGATGTTTTGCAATGACAGGGTCTGATTTAAGCCCTTCACCTACTCCGTATTTATTTTCAGCCCTGATTCTGAATGTATATTCATTTCCTTCATGAAGTCTTGTAACTCTAAATGTGGTTTTCTGGACTGCAGAGGCACAAGTCACCCACTTATTGTTTACATTATCTCTCTTCTCTAGGACATAGTTAGTGATTTCTGAACCACCATCATCTTTCGGAGGGCCCCACTTTAAGGTTATGGCATCGGCTGTGACTTCTTCAAATTTCACCGGACCTGTTGGTATGCCAGGTTTGCCAACAACTTTCACAGAAATAGTGCCTTCCTTGCTGCCAGCAACATTCTTCAGAGTTATTGTGTATTTTCCAGCATCAGCTTTCTGGCAGTCATGTACTATAAGTGTAGTATTAACTGCTGTAGATTCAAATGCAACTCTTCCACTCTCAGTAAGTGCCTGGTCTTCACCTTTCTTCCAAGTTACTGTTGGAACAGGCTTGCCTTTAATTGGAATTTTAAGTCGGAAATTGCTACCCTCTTTAGCTATATAGCACAAATCAGGTAGATCTCTTAAATCAAGATCAGGTGCCACTGTAAAATAAAAGAAACTAATTATTCAACTATGCATAAACTCTGTGATAAAATTAAGATACTGTTTTAAAGGCATCTGATTTGTACATACGCATAGTAATGAGAGTAAGCATAAAATAAATGTAATTTGGGTAAGTGATGCATTGAATTAATGATCTTAAGTTGCTTCTTACCAACATCATCTCTTGCCACAACTGTGAGCTCTGTTGGAGTTCCATATCCAGCATCATTTTCGGCTCTCACTCTGAAAGTGTATTCTTGTCCTTCTGTTAGGTCTCTCATTGAAAAATGGAGGTTCTTTGCATGCATGACTTGTTGCCATTTATCTTCACCAATCAGGAACTCGACAAGATATGCAGAAATACGGCTTCCACCATCACTAATAGGTTTTTTCCATACTAAATTGCATGATGATTTTGTTACAGCTGAAGCTTTTAGATCCACAACTGGCCCAGGTGTTTCTAGAAGGAAGAAAAGCATAGTAAGTGTCCATTGAAGCTAAAAATTATTTGAATACCAAAATAGGTGAAATGGATCGATTTTTCTTACCAGAGGCTTTAACAGCATCACGAGTTTCACAGGGGTCACCAATACCATATTCATTTTCCGCAAAAACCCTGAAGAAGTAAGATTTGCCTTCTTCTAAGTTAGTTATCCTGCAGCTTGTCTTTGGACATTCTGTTGTTACTGTGGACCATGACTTTCTTTCTGCATCACGTTTTTCAACGACATAATTTGTGATTGGACTGCCACCATCTATTAGCGGAGGTTCCCATGTAATGAAGGCAGAATCCTTAGATGCTTCCTTTACAATCAGGTTAATTGGAGGGCCTGGAGTATCTAGATAAACATAACAAATCCACATTTTATTTAGTAAACAAGATACAAAAAGTTATCAGTTAAAAAGTTAACAAATATATTGTAATGGGAAAACCCCTGACACTTACCAAGTACTTTTACAATAATGGTGTATGCCTTTTTGCCACAGCTGTTCTCCAGACTGAGGATGTATTTTCCAGCATCATATTTGTTAACATTTTCACAGCGCAGGAAGGTGTCAAAATCAGTTGACTTGATGTCTAATCCTTGTCTATCTCTTAGGTTGGCACCCACTTTAGACCACGTAATCTTTGGAGGTGGACGTCCTCTTACTGGCACATAAAGTCTCATTGTGACTCCAGCACGCAACACAAGGACTTTCCTTAGTTCTGCATCAAGTTCTCCTTCAGGAGGAACTGTGTGTTTAACAAAAAAACATGCAATCAAAAAAATATCTTTAAGACTATCACTAAAGGTACTGTGACAAAGAGTCACTCTTTACTGGCATTTCACTAGGTTAACCAACTTGTTCTCATACCCATGATGATGTTAGTGAGTTAGTGTCCTGGCTCCCATTTCAAGATCATTTGTAAACTTGGCATTTTTTTAACTGATTTCACTTCCTTTTCTTCTGCCTTTTCCACCATTTACATTACTTATAAAGTCTCCTAGTTCCTCTAGATAAGCCTCCTGGACTGTACTGCTTATCTTGAACCAAGACAGTCCTGTGAAGTAATGCTTTTGTACATACACTAAAAGGCATACAGAAGCCAGCATGGCCCTGAAGGAATAAGTGTCATACAATTAGATAGTGTGTTACATAGATGCTGAGAATAGTAATCTTGGCTTCAAATTATTTAGAAGACATGAAGACTGAAAGTTCTAAGAATAGAAGATCTGAAAAGTCTAGTTTTAGTATTAGACAAAGAAAAATTTCTTGAAGACCCAAAACAGGAGGCAGAAGAGTACCTAGCATACAAATGAAAAAAAGAAGACACCAGTCAGATTCCACTAAGTTCCTAAATGCCTTATTCTCTTTCAAATTAGCTACTTTTAGCCTACTTTTTTTTTTTTTTTTTCAGAAATGATACATTCCATGGATTAAAGCAAAAGTCAGCACAATAATTTGTTTTCAGTGAACATACTTAAAATGTCTTTGGCAGTGTGTTTATCAGGAACATCACTTGGATCACTGTATCCAATCTTATTGACAGCATAAACGCGGAACTGGTATTCTGTGCCTTCTATCAGCCCTGTTACTACAAATTGTGTGTCCTGTAAGTTCTTGGGTAGATTGCATCTGACCCAGTTGTCTGTGTCAGCTCTTTTTGCTTCCACTAGATAACCAATAATAGGACTTCCTCCATCATATGCTGGTTTGCTCCATGACAGGCTTATAGAATTATGGGTAGTATCAAACACTTTCGGGAAAGCAGGTGGGCCAGGAGGATCTGCAAATTAAAATAACATAAAGATATTGTACCAAATGCTATACAAAAGTATTTGAAAATAAGCATGGAAAACATCTGAGGCTTTTAGCTTACATTGAGGATCACGAGCATACACTGCTTTAGATGGTGCACTAGGCTTGCCAGGTCCAGCTTTATTCAATGCTATCACCCGGAACTCATATTCTGTTCCTTCTTGGAGTCCAGTAGCCTTAACAGTTCTTTCAATGACAGGCTTTCTGTTTACCTTTGTCCAGTTAAGAGCCTTAGTTTCACGCTTCTCAAGTATATAACCAGTTATTGGGGATCCACCATCACTAGCCGGTGGCTTCCAGCTAACAGTCATAAAGTCTTTTGTTACATTGCTAATTATCGGTGGATCACAAGGTCCAGGTACATCTGTGAAGATTTATTTGAAAGTTACATTCACATTCATAAGTGTACACACAAAAAAAACAGTGACTGATGAAGATATTCCACAAAGCACCTACCATATGGATTCTTAGCAACTGCTGGTTCTGTCAAGATAGGTTCTCCAACACCATATTTGTTTTCAGCACATATGCGGAACTGATACTCATGTCCTTCTATTAGTTTTTCCACTGTGCAGCTTGTAATAGGTACATTGGCAGTGACTTGGGCCCAGTTTGGTCGGCTTGTTTCACGCTTGTCTACAATGTAGTTAGTGATTTCTGAACCTCCGTCTTCCAGAGGAGGCTCCCAAGAAAGCATTGCACGATCTGCATACATATGTTTGATTTTAACGGAGGCTGGTGGACCAGGCTTATCTAGAAGAATTAACAACACATTGTTATAGCTCCATCTCTTGCTGTATCAATTAACTATAGATGTATGCATTAGCAGTCTTTAGCTTACCAAGTACTTTAAGCCTAATGGTTGCTGACTTTGATCCACTTGCATTTTCAGCAGTAATAGTGTAGTCTCCTGTTTGCTTCCTGTTAACACTGAACAACTCAACTGTAGCAAGATTTCTCTTAGTGGTGATCTTAACACCTTCAGATGGCTTTAAAAGTTCTCCTTCTTTCTTCCAGGTGATTGTTGGCATTGGCTTGCCATATACATTTGCCTCCAGACACACGTTAGTTCCAGCTTTTACTGTAAGCTGGGATTGCATAGAGAGATCCAACTCTATTCTGGGGGGAACTGAAAGGAAAGAGTGCAGGAGTTAATCAGTCTAATAAGAGGTACACATCTCATTTTTTTCATGAGTATTACTTCAATATGCACAGATTGTTATCAGAGTTCTCAAATCCTTTTGCATTTCTTACCATTTTCTGGATGAATGGTCACTGGATCAGAAGGTTCTGAAGGTCGGCTAATGTTAACTGCTGTCTTGGCAATTGCTCTAAATTGATACTGAGCATTTTCTTCCAAATCAGTAGCAGTGTACTCTTCTAGGGGTATTTGATGTGGAGTTGTATTGCACCGAACCCACTTATCACCAGGTAATTTGCAAGCTTCAACGAAGTAGCCAATAAGTTTGCTACCACCATCATGCTTTGGTCTTGTCCATACCAGTGATACAGTACTCTTAGTGACATCAATAACTTCAGGTTTTCCAGGAGGATCTAAGGCAAATAAGATCTTGTTATAGTCTGTTTTGCCAAAAAAGCTAACATATTAAAAATGGCTTCAATAGTGCTGCATCCTATTTACAGCATACCCACACAGTGCACTCAGTGCAGTCATGGTAAACATGAAAATACAAACATAAGGGCAAACTGAAGATCATAAAGAGTTGCAGATATATGGAAAATTACCATAAAAATGTTAGTCTGTTGCAAATTATTGGTATGTTTGGCTTACCAACTGGTGCTCTTGCTGTGACAATCTCAGTTGGTTTACTAGGTTTACTTGCTCCAGCTCTGTTCAATGCATAAATCCTGAAACTATACTCAAGACCTTCAATGAGCCCCACACAAGGGTATTCTGTGGAGCGCACAGCTGTGTCATTAGCTTTCACCCACAGTAAACTGTTCCTTTCTTTGCGCTCAATGAGATAACCAGTGATTGGACTGCCTCCATCACTATCTGGTTTATCCCAGGCAACAAAAATGCAGTCCTTATTGACCTTGGTAATACGTGCATTCTTTGGTTCACTAGGAACATCTAGAAAGAAATACAAAGATGGGTATCAGTTACATGCTTTCTTACTAGGAGGACTAAAAAGAGAAGTGCTGCTATCAAAAACTGACATACCAAATGGGAACCTTGCAATCATCTTGCCAGAATTAAGTGGCTCAGAAATCCCAAAACGATTTTCAGCGCGAACGCGGAACATGTACTCTTCTCCAGTAATCAGTTTTCCAATTCTGCAGCTTGTCTTTGTGACAGAAGCTAAAGCTGTTACCCAGTCTCCTCGGCTTACGTCACATTTCTCAACTACGTAGTTTGTAATGTTACTGCCACCATCTTCGAGAGGTATGTGCCATGAAAGAGTACAAGCATCAGCATCTATTTCAGAAATATCAAATGGAGGCTGTGGAGGACCTGGTTTATCTGCACAAAAAAGTATATTAAGAAAAAAGAGATGAAATGAAATGGCAACCACTGGAATATACTAAAACTAGCATAGTATAAAGTTAGGTTTAAAGACAGTCAAATGGAACATACCCATGACTATCACTCTGATTTTCTGACTATCAGTACCAGAGCTGTTTTCTGCAGTAAGAGTGTAAAAATCAGAATCTTTTCTAGTCACATCCTTAATGATAAGAACAGAAGACTTTTCTGCTTTATGCACAGCAAGGCGACTGGACGTAAGTACATCTTGATCTCCTTTCAACCATTTACAGACTGGCTGAGGCTTGCCATATACATGAGCTTCAATTCTCAGTTTCTTTCCCGCTTTAATGTGAACATGATCAGGCATCAGGATCTTAGGTGGGACTGAAAAAAAATCACACAGACATATAAATTCAACTTCTGTGACATATTAATTTATTTTTTCTTATGTTTTCATAATTTCTCTGCTTCTCTTTCAAGTGGAATCACCAGTAGGAATGACTTGATAGTTTTTAGTTTAATTTCCACTTATGGACAACTAGAGATTCTGCAGGGTAATATCTATTTCAGTCTTTTACATTATTGTACAGTTTATAAGGGAATATTTTTGAGTTTGAATTGCTTTCTCACATGTTTGCGTAGAGACTTGTGCACTATTAATGCATAACGCATAATTCCTCTTTATATCTGAAACTTGTTGCTCACTTATTGCTGACTTTCTACAAGACAAACATGAAGGAGGAGAAAGGAAACACTAAAGTTCTTGCTGAACTAAATCCATTTCCACAGACAATCTTTTTATGTCCTTGAATTATTCTTCAAGTAGACCCCTTCTCCTACTTCTTACGTTGCACAAAATCTTTCTGATTTCTTTCAAAAGAAACCTGGCAGTATGTTTGGTGTACTTTTCTTCCTGTCATTGGTTAGTTTTCATTCTCTTCTGCTCCTGTATCTCTCTCTTTCTCTTTCCATGTCACAAATAAAGAAGATCCTTCTCATCTACCCCATCACTTCTGTGTCTTCCTGGGGCTCAGGGCCCTACCACCATACTTAGGCCAACTTGTCTTCCCTACCTTTCATGTAACAACTTGTTTTCTCTTATCTTAAAACAGCTCTCACTTTTGGCCCCATTTATCTCTCAAACTACCACTCTGACTCTTTTTCACTTTAAGTTAATTGAAGGTATTTATTATTTCTCCTTAGTTAATATCTTCTGGTTCCAACTGAAACCATACCTGCAAAATTCTTTAATAATTCTGAATTAGTGGTCCACTCTCATCCTTTCTGACCTGTCAAAATATTCAGTACAGTTAACTGTAATCCTGCAGATGACTTTGTAAAGCATGTGTATTTCTGGGACTCACTCAAAGAACTAGAATTCTTGCTAATTTTACTATTAAAACAGAGTATTGCAACATAGGTAGTATTTAAATTGTTACTTACTGAGTTGTTCTTTAATTTCAAATACTCCTTCAGCTTCTCTTGGCAAACTTACTCCTACAGCATTTCTAGCTGCCACTCTAAACTTGTATTTCTTTCCCTCTTTCAGACCAGCTACAACAATGGAGAGATCTTTAACAATTGAATATTCTGTCCAGCGATCAGCTGGTTGGTCATCTTCTTTGTAGCTAACAATGTACCCATCAACTTTAGAGCCTCCATCACGCAGTGGTGGCAGCCAGCCTAATGTAGCACTATTCTTCGTGATTTCAGTAACTTCAAGTTTTCTTGGTGGATCAGGTTCACCTTTCATGGAAAAAAACCAAACACATGAAACATTGAATTTCCAAGATTTTCTGACTGTTAAATGCTTGTTGAATTATTGGATGCTATCCATGCTAACTCAAAAAGAACAATATGGAAAAGAGTAAAATTCTTAATAATTGCAAAAGTACTATATTCATAGATGGTATTATTTGAAAGAAATTAACACAGAAATATTTGTCATTGAGTAGTTAGTAGCATTATCCAGTTTAGAAACAACAACTTTCAAAAAATACAAAATCTTACTGAAAATAGAGAAAAAACATACAATGTGCACAAAGACATACTTACTTAGGGGATCTGATGCTAGAACTGGTTTTGGTATGTCACTTGGAACACCTGACCCATATTCATTTACTGCTGTTACTCTAAAGAAATATTCATTTCCAGGTACAAGGTTAGCTATTTGGAAACTTGTTTTCTTTAGTTCTGCAGTGACTGTTCCCCAGGTCTTCCTGTCAGCCTCACGTTTCTGCAGAATATAATGAATCACTGGGCTACCACCATCATTCTCTGGAGGTGCCCATGAAAGATGGCATGACATCTTGGTGACATCTGAAACCTTGAAGTCCGACACAGGTCCAGGGGTATCTATAAAGAAATTTAAATTTATGCTATTTTTTTATTCTTTTAATAAGTTAAAATAAAAGGGGCTAGCAGCTTCCTATACAGAGGGAGCTAGTGTTAGCTGATACAGTTGTGCTCAAAAGCTGTAGCATTTGGGGGTCATAAAAATTTCTGCAGTGACCATTCAATATTGTTAAAGAATTGTCTAGAGGTATTTCTTTCATTACTTACCCAAAACTCTGACGTTCACAAATACAGCCTTTTCTCCAGCTGCATTAACAAGTGTCAATGAATATTTGCCTGAGTCATCACGTGTTGAATCAGGGATGACACAGAAGGCCATAGTGTCAACCAGATCAACTTGTCCTTTTCTGATAACATTGTCAACACCCATTCTCCTCCAGGTGACTTTTGGTGCTGGGCGACCTCTAACAATGGCAAAAAGTCTAATAGGGCAGCCTGCCCTGACTGTGACTAACTTTCTCATGCTTGCATCCAACTCAATCTCAGGAGGTTCTGAAAGACAAAATTAAAGAAATAAAATGCAAAGTTTAGCACATGAAACAAAATAAAATCAGAGCCAATAAAGATTGTATGCAAATACTCATAAAGACGATGGGAAAACTCACCAAGTATTTCTTTGGGAGACACAGCTTCTTTCAGTTCAGCTGGTCGGCCAAGGCCAACCTGGTTTTGGGCAGAAACTCTGAACTCATATAACTGGTTCTCATCCAGGCTGGTGGCTGTAAATTCTGTATGAATAACTTGGGCAGCAACATTGCATCGTTTCCATCCTGCTTCAGGTTCAGCACCCTCAACCTTTGGTCTAATTTCCACAACATATCCAATAATTGGAGCACCACCATCATACATGGGTTTTCCCCAGCCAAGTGTTATGGAACTCTTTGTGCTATCAACCACTCTCAAGTTTGTGGGAGGACCAGGTGGTTCTGAAAGACAATAAAAGTTACAGATAAGAACACAGTTGTGCAATTTAGCAATCTTTTATGTTAACATTAAAACAAAATATAGTAGAATACAGGGGTATGATACCTATTGGGTCCTTTGCTACTACAGGTCTTGATGGCAAGCTTGGTTCTCCAAGTCCAACTTCATTTTCGGCACTGACGCGGAACTGATATTCATGACCAGGGATGAGATTAGTAACCTTCTTTCGTCTCTCTGGAATTGCAGTCTTAGTAACAGGAACCCATCTTACTGAATGCTTCTCTTTCTTCTCTAAAATGTATCCTGTAATTGATTTGCCACCATCATATTCTGGTGGACTCCAAACTACAGTCATTTCTTCTTTGCTAACTCTTGTGACATCTGGAGGATCAGGACGCCCAGGTCTATCATATTTTGTCTTTGCAATAATTGGGTGTGTTTCTGTTGGTGGACCAGTGCCCATTTTATTCTCTGCACGAACTCTAAATATATATTCATTACCTTCAATGAGGCGTGTCACATTTGCATAGTTTGTTAGGACAGAGGAAGAGTATGTAGACCAAACCATGCGCTTGCTTTCACATTTTTCCAGGATGTAGTTCTGTATTTCACAACCACCATCATCTTCTGGAGGGTCCCAAGTAACAGTACATCTATCACTTGAAATGTCAGTGACTTTCAAGTTTCTTACAGGACCTGGTTTATCCAAGACAATAACAGTAGCATATGCTACGAAACTACCAACGGTGTTAGTTGCAGTGATCACATATTTCCCACCATCACTACGCCTTGATTTTGCGAGAACAAACTTAGATGTGTCAGAAGTTGTTTCAATACTGACTCTTGGAGACCTGGTTAGATCTGTGGCATCTTTGTCTTTTGTCCATACAACTTCAGGCTGTGGTTTTCCTCTGACTCCAGCCTCAATTCTAATTGTGTCACCTGCTTTCACAGTTAGCACCCCACTTAACTTCAAGTCTAGCACTGGTTTTTGAAGATCTTCCTTCACAACAACTTCAGCTGTTCTTACCCAGTTGCTTTCACCTGCTTCATTCTTGGTTTGAACTCGAAATTGGTAAATCTTATTTTCAATACATTTATCTACCATGTAGTGTGTTTCCTTAATGCTGCCTTTGTGAACTCTTTCCCATTCATCAGAATCTTTCAGTTTTCTCTCAACATGATAACTTAAATTGGGACTTCCACCATCATAATCTGGCCTTCTCCATTTCAGATATACAAATGTCTTTCCCTTCTCTGCAATGTGAAGATTTTCTGGCTCTCCAGGCTTATCGATAGGATTGATGGCAAGGATGGGAGTCTTGGTCTCAATGCAAGGACCTGGACCTATTTTGTTTTCTGCACAAACTCTGAAGAAGTATTCACGGTTCTCTATAAGATTTGCCTTTACTAATCGTTTAGTGATATCAGAGGAGACAATTGACCATCCCCTCTGGTTTGGTTGACGGTACTCTACTATGTAATTTGTAATTTCAGAGCCACCATTATCCACTGGACTCTCCCAAGCAATCATACAAGAATCTTTTGTGACATAGCTTATTTTCAGGTTCTGACATGGTCCAGGTCTGTCAAGTACATTAACAACAGCAAAAGCTTGAGCATGTCCACAGCTGTTCTTAGCTGCTATGATGTATTTGCCATGATCAGATCTTTTGGCTTCTTTCACTTGCAGTTCAACATTAGGTAGATCATGGATTATTTCAACCAGTTTTTCTGGGACTAGTACTTTGCCATCTTTAGACCATGTTATGTCAGGATCTGGCCTGCCTTTTACTTTACCAGTTATACGGATTGTTTGGCCTACTCTGACAGTAATTAAGTCTCGACAGGTCACATCTAGGCTTACTTCTGGAGGAGAAAGGATATCCTTTGCAAGCACAGTTTCTGCCAGTTCTCTAGGTTCTCCCTCTCCCACAATGTTGACAGCTTTTATTCGGAATTTATATTCATTTCCCTCTATTAACCCAGGTACTCTGAAAGCACATTGTCTAATGAGTTCATCCTTGTTAATCCTATTCCACTGCGTAGTTCCAGTTTTCTGACATTCCACAATGTATCCTAGAATTGGGCTGCCACCATCTTTTAGGGGCTTTGTCCACACAAGATCAGCTGTTTCTTTGGTTTTGTCTTTTAATTTTGGATTTATAGGTGGTCCAGGAGGAGTGATAGGACGTGATGCTTTGATTGGATCAGAGCTTGGAGATGGTTTGCTTAAGCCCACCATGTTTTCTGCAAAAACTCTGAATTCATATGTGTTGCCTTCAAAAAGACCAGTGACTCTGTATTTCATATCAAGTATTGGTGTCTTATTGACACGCACCCATTTACCAGATGCTTCACGACGTTCAAGAATATAACCAGTTATTGGAGTTCCACCATCAGATATTGGTAGGGTCCAAGACACTGTTGCAGCATTTTCTGTAATATCATAAACAGTTGGTTTACCAGGTGGGGATGGTGGATCAAACATATGTTTAGCAACTGTTGGTTCTGAATCAAGGGGTGCTCCAATGCCTATCTTATTTTCTGCCCGAACACGGAAAATATATTCACAGCCTTTCTGCAGTCGTGGAATCTTAATTTTTGTGTGACTTGTTCCAGAGCTAACCACTCCCCAAGTTTCTTTCTTTGATTGACGCTTCTCAACAATATAATTTATTATAGGACTCCCACCATCATCTTTAGGAGGGCGCCAAGAAATAACCATATGTTCGGGTGTTACTTCAAGAATATTAATAGGACCAGTTGGTGGGCCAGGAACATCCAAAACTGTAAGATGTAGAGCAACAGTTTTGCTGCCAGCTGCATTGGATACCGTGAGCAGATATTCTCCTGTATCTTTTCGTATGCAGTCTTTGATGGTAAGTACAGTTGAATAATCATCAGTCTCAATCTTGTGTCTGCCATCCGTTTTAATTTCAATGCCATCAGTAGCCCATTTTGCAGTGGGAACTGGCACACCTCTCATAATTGCAGGAAGTCTTACTGTGGTGCCAGCTTTAACAACAAGACCCTCAATTAACTTCACATCTAGTTCCACAGATGGAGGTACTGAAATTAGAAAAAAATAGAAATTACCTTTTCAGAGGAAATGTTTGATGAAAGAGAAAAAAATCAATGAAACAAAATGAAAAACTAAAAATTACCTAGTTTTTCTTGACACTCAATTGGTATAGTTGTATCTGGAAGGCTAAGACCAACAATATTCTGAGCTTTCACACGGAATTTGTATATTTTTCCTTTTTGTAATCCTGTAACAACACAGTCTAGCATAGGGACTGTCTGAAACTTTGTCCACTCATCTGCACCATCTTCTTGATATTCCACCAAATATCCTGTTATCTCAGCACCACCATCACGATCTGGTCGATCCCAAACAAGGGAAACTTCAGTCTTGTCAACATCTACATGGTGCAGATTCTTTGGTGGCCCCGGAGGATCTTTTAAAATACAAAACCAAGATGGTTACTAGGGTGGCCAATCTATGGTAGCAGCATACCATGCTCATGTTAGCACCAACAATATAATCTCAAAAATTACCAAGAACAATATGAACAAACCAAATCATATAACTGAAAAACACTTACGCAGTGGATCCATAGCTTTAATAGGCTTCAGTGTTTCCACGTATGGACCTCTACCAAACTGATTCTCAGCTGCAACTCGGAAGAGATACTGAGTGCCTTCCATCAGATATTTAGCCATGTGACTGCGTTTCTTGGAGGTTGATGAGATGGCTATCCACTGTGCAGAAGCTACATCTTTCCTTTCCACCACGTAGTTGGTAATGACAGAGCCACCATCATCTTCTGGTTCCTTCCAAGTGAGATAGCAAGAATCGCTTCTAACTTCACTTACTTGCAGATTTCTGGGTGGACCAGGCTTATCTAATATTGACAAAAAGTGAATGTGTTATTTGATAAAAAAAATCATAAAACTTAGTAAATGTCAACAGAAATTAATATAATTCATGTAATTTTTAGTCCTTTTTTCCATTGTATATTTCTTATAATTTGGTTTATTGATATTTTCCAGACATCCCTTTATTCCTTAGTCTTTAATTATAAAATAAAGACATGCAGTACAAAAGGAACATAAAAAAGATTACCTAAGACAACAACTTTTACTGATACTGTCTTTGAACCAGCTGGATTTTCAACTGTCAGGGAGTACATTCCACCATCTTCACGGACAGTGTTACGAATTTCAAGCTTACTGCCAACTCCTGTAACCTCAATATCAGCTTTTGGTGAGACCTCATGATCTTCTTTCTTCCAAGAAACTTTTGGGAATGGAACACCTTTAATAACAGCACTAAGTCTCAGGGTGTCTCCAGCTTTTACATGCTGTTCTCGGGCCATATTGGCATCAAGTATCAACTCAGGAGGTTCTGGAATCAAAATGATATGTTTTTAGAAAATTAGGAGCAAAAAAATTTCTTCTTATGCAAGCTTATCTGATTTTATTAAACTCACCAAGTCTGTCCTTTACTTCTACTGGATCAGGAACATAGGCTGGTTCAGATTCACCTGCTGCATTGACTGCCTTAACCCTGAACTTATAGGTCAAACCCTCAGTAAGGCCAGAGACCTTGTACTTTGTTTCAGGACAAGAATCTGCTGTAAGATTGGCCTTTTTCCATTCTTCATCTCCAACCTTCTGATATTCAACAAGGTAGCCAATTATCTTGCCATTACCATCATGGCGTGGTGGTTGCCAAGATAAATCAACTGAATTTTTAGTTTTATCTACTGCTTCTGGATTAACAGGTGGACTTGGTTTTGCTGTTAAAAAAGCAAAACAAGAAAGAAATGGGGAAAAAAGGAAACTATTAAAATGGTTTTCTAACTGAAAGAAAGAGCATATTAAAATTTAAATAAATGAAATTTAATACTTTACCAATTGGATCTCTAGCGAAAATTGGCTTTGATGGTGGACTAGGATCACCAATGCCAATTTCATTTTCTGCTGAAACACGGAATTCATATTGACAGCCTTCAAGGAGGTCAGGTACTTTGAACTGTGTACTGGGGAAAATTGGGTCTTTGGTAACTCTGACCCATCTTGTAGCCATTGTTTCCTTCTTTTCTACAATATAGTTTGTTATTGGCTTGCCTCCATCATATGGTTTCTTCCAGACCACTACTGCAGAGTCTTTGGTAACATCCTTAATGATTGGTTGCTCAGGTGCATCAGGAACACCTAGGGTTAAAAAAAAGAAACAAAACCAGTTTATGAGCACTACAAACAGAGTAAAGATTAAAGTATCAAGATAAAATAGCAAATGAATAACATACGGAAACGGTCCTTGGCTTTCATCTCATCAGAGATGAGAGGATCACTTATGCCATAAAGGTTTTCAGCATAAATTCGAATTTGATATTCTCTTCCTTCAAGCAGTTTAGGAATTTTGCATGTTGTCTTAACTGTGGCAGATGTAACTGGCATCCACACGTCTCTGTGTGTGTCCTTCTTCTCAATAATGTAATTTGTAATTTCACTGCCCCCATCATCTAATGGAGGTTTCCAGGAAACTACCATATGATCTTTATGAACTTCATCAAATATAACAGGGCCTACTGGAGGTGATGGGCGATCTGTTTAAGAAAAAATAAAGCATACCCATGCTTTTATATGAACTTCACATAGTGACATAGATCAAACAGTGTCAATGCAGTAAATATATTATGAAATTAGAAACCTGGCATCACAATTTCAATAATGAATCAAGACCTGAAGAGAATTGCTCTTTAATATGTGTTTGAGTCACTGAACTTAATTCCTTAGTGCTTATAAGGTATTTGGTGATTGGCATTTTCTACAGTGTTGATACTCTCTAAATGCATGCAGAGACATTAAATTATTCATGATGAATAAACTAAGCCAGTTAACTATGTACACAAAATTAATAAATAGTATAAATGAAAATGCAACAAATAAAATTATTGCAATAAGGAACACATTTTATATAATTCGATGAATTCTAATCACTACTAAGTATCACATCCGATACTATTTAGTAAAACCTACCAACAACATTAACTTGACAAAATCCTTTTCTTGATCCTGTGCTGTTCTCTACAGTAACACAGTATTTGCCTGAGTCTTCACGGACAGATTTCAGTATCCCCAAGGAAAGAGTTGTAGGAGTTGTCTTGATCTTTGTACGGTCATCTTCTTTTACAACAATATCATCCTTTAGCCAAGTAACCTTTGGTGCAGGTTTGCCTGAGTAACGTCCAGTCAGGCTGAAAGCTTCACCAACCCGAACAATAAGTTTGTCTCTAAAGTCAAGGTCAAGTGTTGGAGGGGCTGAAAGATGATATTAACAATGTCAGAAATACTAATAAGAAAAAGTAAGGAATCACTAAATATAGTAACTGTTTTCAAAATAAGTATGAAAAAGATACATACCAAGTTCATCCTTGCATGTGATTGGTTTCGTGCAAAATGATGGCTTGCCTTGCCCCACAATATTGCAAGCACTCACACGATACTCGTAGGTGTCACCCTCTTTCAAGCCTTCTACAGTATATTTCCTATCAAGCATTTTCTCCTTTGTAACTTTGTGGAATTTCTCTTTTCCAATGAGACGGCTCTCTAGAACATACATGGTGATATCTGAGCCTCCATTATATTTTGGAGGGTTCCAAGTTAATGTAACAGAATTCTTGGTAACTGCTTTTACTTCCAGGTCTTCTGGACGATCAGGAACAGCTGTGAATAAACAAAAAAAGTAAAGTAAATGTATTTTTCTGCAAATTCATCTCATATGACAGGCACCAAACCTGAAAATATACTTACTTATTGGATCTCTAATGACAATCTCTTTTGTTGTCTCTGTGAATGGACCCATGCCAATTATATTCTCAGCTGCAATTCGGAAAAAATAGGCTTTCCCTTCAATGAGTCCCTGGACAGTAGCATTCTGTCTTGTAACTGTGTAGCTTACTGGAGTCCAAGCTCTATGGTCAGATTCACGTTTTTCAATTATATAGTTGGTAATAGGAGAACCACCATCATCTTCTGGAGAAAACCATGTCAATTTACAAGAGTCATTGGTTAGGTTCTCAGTAAGGAATGGCATTCCAACTGGGCCTGGCACATCTGAAAGCAAAGAAGAAATGGAATATTTAATTATATACGCTGAATGTTATGAAATTTTAATTGTTCACAAGGATTGAAGTTGCTATTTACCTAGCACATCAACAATAATAGTCTTCTTCCGCTCACCACCGTCATTTTTAGCAAGAAGGGTATATATACCCTGATGGCTCCTTTTGCAATTCTTGATGACCAAAGAAGAACTAATAGCTGTTTCTTCGATTTTGGCTTCTTCTGGTAAAGCTCGGTCATCCCTGCTCCAAGTCACTGTTGGAGCTGGTTTTCCTGAGACATATGCTATGATCCGAATTACTCCTCCAGCATGAACAACAATTCTGTCCCTGACACTTGCATCCAAATTAATATCAGGAGCCACTGTGGGAGGTGAACAAAAAAAATTAAATTAATTTTTTTCCACTTTGACTTAGAGGTACTAAAAATATAAATGTAAATGATAAGTACCAATTCTGTCCTTCATTTCAATAATGTCTGTGACTTCTCCAGGTTCTCCGATGCCAGCAGCATTCACTGCTCTAACTCTAAATTTGTAAAAACATCCTTCTTTTAATCCTGTCACAACGAACTTGGTTCCTCTAATTTCTCTATCTTTTACCTGGAAAAAAAAATATTATAACATCAACTAACATTAAAATATCATCAATTTCTTTGTGACGTTTGAAACAAATCTTAAATCAGATATTGTTTCAGATTTACAAGAACAAGACAATCTTAAGCATACATGAATCTAGCTCACATGGAATTCTTCAGAATCTGTATGAAGAAATACAGGACACAAACACACAAGCTATTCTCAAGATTGACCTTTTTTAAAATTCTAACAGACAAGGGTGTTACAGCAATTACAATAGTCTGTGGTATCAGAAGAATTACATGTGTTATTGGACAAATAAACTCATATAAGTGAGAGTGGCAAGTAAAAGAAGTTCTTTTTAAACCCCAATATAAAACCTGTTTACCTGGAAACTGTGTAGGAAATATACCTATTACTTAAATACACCCAAATGTTTATGGAGATAGGAAAAATAGCCAAGATTATGGAGACAGAAAAAATTGCCAAGATTATGGAGGTAGAAAAAATAGCCAAGTCCCCCATGACATCCTTCTCTCTAAAGTAGAGACTGTTTGGTGGGTGAGAAATTGGTTGGATGGTTGCATCCAGAGAGTGGTGGTCAATGGCACTATGTCTTGATGGGCAGCAGTAACGAGTGGTATCCCCCAGGGCTCCGTACTGGGGCTGGTACTGTTCAATCTTTTCATTAATGACATAAACAGTGGGCTTGAGTGCACCCTCAGCAAGTTTGCGGATGACACCAAGCCGAGCAGTACAATTGACACACTTGAAGGATGGAATGCCATCCAGAGGGACCTAGAAAAACTCAAGAAGTGGCCCCAGGGGAACCTCGTGAGGTTCAACAAGGAGAAGTGCAAGGTCCTGCACTTAGGTTGGACAACCCTCGGTATCAATACTGACTGGGGGATCAAGGGATTGAAAGCAGCCCTGCTTAGAAGGACCTGGGGGTACTGGTAGATGAAAGACTGGACATGAGCCGGCAACGTCACCTCACAGCCCAGAATGCCAATTGTATCCTAGGCTGCATGAAAAAAACAGCAAATCAAGGGAGTTATTCTGCCCCTCTACTCTGCTCTGGTAAGACCCATCCTGGAGTACTGCATCCAGCTCTGGAACCCTCAGCACAGGAAGGACATGGACCTGTTGGAATGAGTCCAGAGAAGGGCCACAAAAATGATCAGAGGCCTGGAACAACTGTCCTACGTGGAAAGGATGAGAGAGTTGGGGTTGCTCAGCCTGGAGAAGAGAAGGCTGTGAGAAGACCTCATTGATGCCTTTCAATACCTAAAGGGGGCCTATAAGAAGGATAGAAACAGACTTGTTAGCAGAACCTGTTGTGATAGGTTGAGAGGTAATGGTTTTAAACTGAAGGAGGGTAGTTTTAGGTTAGACATAAGTAGTTTTTCACCATGAGGGTGCTAAACACTGGAACAGTTAGTCCAGAGTGGCGGTGAATTCCCCATCCCTGGAAACATTCAAGATCAGGTTAGATGGGGCCATGAGCAACTTGGTCTAGTGGAGGATGCCCCTACCCATGGCAGGGGAGTTGTACTAGGTGATCTTTAAGGTCCCTTCCACCTCAAGCTATTCTGTGATTCTGTATGTATCAGTTAAGTTTTCAGTAATGCATTATTGAAAAAAGTAAGAAAATGTAGGGACATAGTAGTTGCAACTGATTTGACACAGTCTGATACCAGTGAGACTTGCTTTTGTGCCAGTTCTAACTTGATCTTGTCTTCTGTTCTCTTGTTGCAAATCACCTATACATTTTCTCACATCTTTAAACAGAAATTTTAAAATACTAAGTTTAGGAAACTGCAAAGTTAACTAGATGTTGTGGAGGAGCAATTGCTGACTTTTACATTTGGTCTTATATTTTAAACATATGAAGACAATTGTGGTGCAAAAATATGAACTTTTAGAAAATAATTTGCATAGAGAAAATGTGTAAAAATTGTATTTTCTATATGGATTTCTTTTGACAGACACACAGAGAGAAGAAACACAGATTCTGTAATAGTTTTCCACTTACCCGTTCCCATTCTTCCTTTCCTTCCTCTTTATACTCAACAATGTAGCCAGTGACCCTAGAACCACCATCCTTCAGTGGCGGAGTCCACTCCAAGTCTACAGAAGACTTTGTCCAATCAGTAACTTTTGGAAAAGGAGGACCAGGTGGGGCTGAAAAATATCATCATACCATTACAGCATAACAATATATTCCATGTTTCTATTTGAATATTTTCAAATTCAAAAATAGGAATCTAAAATATTTACCAATAGGATCTCTAGCAATTGCTGGATCGGATGGCATGCTTGGTGGTCCGACACCAGCTGCATTGATAGCTGAAACTCGAAACTGATATTCAGAACCTTCAATAAGACCTGTAACTTTGTATGAAACCCCCAGTGTCATAGGTTTGATAGGATCACGGTTAACCCTGGTCCATCTCTTTCCAGAAGTCTCTTTGCGCTCCAACCAGTAACCAGTAATAGGAGAACCACCATCATGTTCTGGTTCTTCCCAGTTCACAGTCATTGAGTCACGTGTTATACTGCTAACTGTTGGCTTGTCGCAAGGTCCAGGAACAGCTGGGGGGGGAAAAAATTCATGCACAGCTTGTAAAAAAAAAAAAAAAAGCTAAAGCAAGATGGAAATAGCTAGAGTGCAAAACAGAGCTATGCGCTCACATGGTCACAGTTGCATTAGGTAGTCACCTATCTGCAGAAGACTACTTATCTCATTCACCTTTCCATCCCTATTCAGGTATGTATACTTCTGTGAAACATAAAGTATCTTTCCTTCAAATAACAATTGTCAAAAATGAGTTTTTCTCACCTTCCTGGATCAGTATCTCATTTTGGTGTCCAGCCTAACGTTGGATGTTTTAGGAATGATCTTCTCTTGCTAACTTAACATTTCTTCTAATCTACTCTACATCATTCTACATCTACTCTGCCTATTTTCTCTTTCAAAATTGAGGGCAGGAAATTGACTCTTACAGAAAAAAGGGTCAATGACATCTCAAATGCAACTGAATTACCTGACTATTATCAGATAAACACTTATTCATATATTTAAACCTTAAAAAAGCTTGAAATTTTATTTTAATATATAAAAGGGAGGAAGAAAATTATTTTTAAGTACTACACATGCTTTTAAGAACTAAGTAATAATGCTAAAACTCTTCAAGTTATCCTACAAAATTACTTATAAGAAGAGAGAAAAGTAGCATGGTATTTAACAGATGCTGTACACGTACCAATATATGAAAACAACTGACATAATTTGAAAGCATGTTCCTACTTACTGAAAAGGTTTCGTGCTGTTTCTGGTTCACTATCCAAAGGTTCTCCAATACCATATTTATTTTGTGCCATAATCCGGAACACATATTCATGGCCTTCCATCAACTTGGGAACAGTGAATAAGCATTCCTTAGGCTCATTAGTAACAGGTACCCATGTCCTCCTATTTGCTTCTTTTTTCTCTATAACATAGTTTGTAATCTTAGAACCACCATCATCTAATGGAGGAAGCCATGATATTGTCATTTTATCAGCTGAAATGGATTCGAATTTAATAGGTCCCACAGGAGGTCCAGGACGACCTAGAAGATACATTTTTATAAAGAAGAATTAATTCAAATGCTATTAAAATAAAGCATCACATGAATGCTACCAATTTATGCAATGCATAAGAGTTCTTGATATCTACCCAGGACATTTAGTCTCATCTCCTTTGAAGCAGTTCCCAGATTATTTACAGCTGTTATAGTATATAAGCCTGTATCTCTTCTGCGAGACTGTTGAATCAATAAAGTGCAAGTGTCTTCACCAACAATCTTGTTGACATGTTGGTCATACAGCACTGGTGTTTTGTCATCTGGTTTCTTTGGAGATGCTTTTAGCCATGTTAATGTGGGGAAGGGCACACCCTTTATCTTGGCCACAATGTTAACATCTGTTCCTTCTTCAACCTCCATAAATTCTTTGAGGTCAATAGATGGTGGGCCTACAATGAAATGTTGAAAAAATTAACATACAAAAATAATTCTTAATTTTAAAATGTAATTTGTATTTACTGGTATCAGATAGTACTTACACGTCTGGTCTTTGACAACAAGTGGGCCAACAGTGGCTGAAGGCCTACTAGGACCTGCTATATTTACAGCTTTGACTCTGAATTCATATTCTCCACCTTCTACAAGATCCTCAACAGTAAATTTTGTTTCCTCCACATCACGTCTGTTGCATTGCTTCCAAGTCTCTTTCACTTCTCCAGTACGATCCCAGCGAAGACATTCAACATTATAATGTGTAACAGGAGCTCCACCATCATTCTTTGGTGGTTTCCATGTCAAGCTCACTGTGTTCTTGGTTACAAGGCCAATCTTTAGTTTAATAGGTGGATCGGGAGGGTCTTTACAAACAAAACAGAAATATGAATAAATCCACTATACAGTACCATCTGGTTTTAAAGAATTTATTTGACTTCGATTTCACTTACGGATTGGATCCCTTGCTGTGGTCCGCTGGATGGTTTCTGCAGGAGGTCCAACACCAAAACGGTTTTCTGCACGTACGCGGAAGAAATACTCTTGACCAGTTATGAGATCTGGTACAACAAAGGACGTACTTCCACAGTTTGCATTGACTTTAGTCCAGGCCTTCCCATCAATATTTCTTTTCTCTATAACATAGCCTCTGATTCTATCTCCACCATCATCATCTGGCATCTTCCATGAAAGTTTACAGCTACCTCTTGTGATATCGCTTACTTTTAGGTCTTTAGGTGGACCTGGAACATCTGTTAAGGTAAAAGCACAACAGAAACACTTTTACATAAGTATGTAGAAAAATAAGACTAAAACCTAAGATTTGAATATTTCAATATGCGTAAGCCTTACCAAGCACATTGACTCTGACATGCACAGTTTTTTGTCCCGCTTTATTCTTTGCTGTAATACTATATCGTCCAGAATGACTTCTGTTGCAGTCAGGGATGGTAAGCACTGAACGTGTATCAGTTGCTTCCACCTAAGTATTATAGAAAGAAAGAGAAGATATAGTTCAACTTTAAATGTTTATGTTTGAAAAGTACAACAATATTCAAGTTACAAAAATAGTTTGTTTTACCTGAGCTTCTTCAGGTACATTATGACCTCCCTCCTATAAGCAAAGGGAAATAATATAAATATAGAAGGAGATGGGCTTAAATGTCTAGAAACACATGTAGAAACAAGGTTTTCTTTTACTAACCTTTGCTGCCATCTTTGCTTTTCCTTCAAACTCCCAAAATGTTTTTGGAACTGGACGACCCTTGATAATAGCTGGGATTTTAATTGTTGTGCCAGCACGACAAGAGAGGAGATCCTGGGCTCCAATATCAAGGAAGATTTCTGGTTCCTCTGCAAAAATATTTTAATATATAAAATATAAGAGCTACTGAAAGTAAATTTCTGTCAGCACTGAGCTAAAACCCCACACAAACATGCAGAAATGCATGTTAATGTGGGAAAGGCTGCATGTGCAAAAAAGGAAGCTGGAAACTATACAAATAGAAAAAAATTGTTGTAGTCATTTCTTCATAAAGTACACCTTATTTTTTTTGTCTGACTTTAGGTGCTCATCAGTTTTCTAATGGATCCTACCCTGGTAATGGTCATCATGACACTCAAAAATGTGTGTTATTTTTTTGTTACATTTCTGCATAATTGTTTGTCCTGTTTTGACTTTGGCTTGCTTGGTATCCTGCTTGAACATTCACAGCAGTAGGCGGCATTTAGCTATAAATACCTAAATTAATTCCCAGAACGCTTACCTAGAATATCTTGAACAGGTATTTCTGATGTTGCAGGACTTGGTTCTGATTCTCCAGCAGCATTTACAGCTTTCACTCTAAACCGGTATTTTCTGAGCTCTTTCAAGTTGGGAATAACACATTCACAAGTAGGAAAGAGTTTGTCTCCTTCATTCACCTTCTTCCAGTCAGTACTACCTTCATCTTGCATTTCAACAATATATCCTTTTATAGGACTGCCACCATCCTTTTGTGGAGGCTTCCATGCAAGAGCTACAGATGATTTGGTTTTGTCTTTGACCTCTGGGCAAGATGGTGGACCAGGCACAACTTGTAAAACAAGAGCAAGAAAAGATTACCTGAGAGTTAGTGTCTGCCTATATTTTTCTGAATATTTTCTAGAAGAACGCAAATATTTTTGTTTTCTTCTATCACACAGTGTATAATCCTAGAACATGCGTATTAATTACATTTATTGCATATCTTATTAAGGGATACTTAAGGTACAAGGCATAAAGACTGAACTTTTTAACAACAAAGGAAACCAATAATATTAAAAATCTGATTCTGAACTTAAGTTTCTTGGGCAATGTTTGCATCGGTGTAATCATAGATTAAGGTTCATAAAAGAGATAAAAAAATAAAGCTAATTATTTTTGTAATGGTGAAAAACTACAAATCAGGAAATTGCTTTGTGTCAATATATTCTTTTTGGTTTAATGAAAACGAAGTATTGGATTAATCACACTAAATTCAATATAAATAATTGTAGCACATGTTTGCTCTGGTGTGACGTAGTCCTTAAAAATATTCATACAAATTATATACTTACATATGGGATCTGCTGCTAAGGCAGGATCTGATGGTTCACTGGGAGGGCCAATTCCAGCAAGATTTTCAGCCATAACTCTAAACTGGTATTCAACACCTTCAGCCAAACGAAGCACATTGTACTCTAGACCTTTCACCGATGGTTTTGTTACTGGAGCCCTGTTAACACGTGACCAATATACACCTCCCACCTCTCTCTTCTCCAACCAATAGCCAGTTATTGGGCTGCCACCATTGTCCAGAGGAGGCTCCCAAGTCACCAACATTGATGATCTTGTGCGGTCTAAAATTTTTGGCTTTCCAGGAGGTCCAGGAAGGCCATAAGGGTCCTTAATAACAACTTTTTCTGAGAGGCATTCATCACTTATTCCATATTTGTTTACAGCACGGACTCTAAATTGATATTTTTCATTTGTTGCAAGATTCCATACCTGAAAAATAAGATTTAAATCAATACTTGGCTACTTTCAGAATAAACTTATTTGAAGTTATGCAGAAGCTTTTGCTTTAAATTCTGTCTTGGAGTCTTATTGACATACCTATGTTTATGTAATACACAGCTACATGGAATGCCCTAGGGATATTCTTATTTCATGTGCATAGGACTAAACATAAATAAAAACGTTAGCATGTTTGTTTTTGCAGTTGGTAAAGCTGTGAATAATGCTAGGAAATGGAAAGGAAGATGTCTTCTAAACTCAGCTGAGATTAAGCAGTGAAAGAGAACAATTTTGTTTCGTCACACGAGGAAAACACACATATATAGATGGGCAACATTCATTCAGTAATTCTGGAGTCTAAATGGAGCACAAATACAGGTATCTATGCAAGTAGCAATTTTCATTAGATGTGTCCTATTGTTATTTTTTATGAAAACTAATATAATAAAGATATTTTATTACCCCAAATCTTCTCTCAACAGCACTTTTGGAGACTTCTTCCCACTCAGATTTCTTCCTACTGGCATCACGTTTCTCAATAATATAATGGGTAATTTCACTACCACCATTATCAAGAGGTGCATCCCATGTTAAAAAGCACGATTCTGCTTTAATATCAGAAACAGCAAGATTTCTTGGTGGAGAAGGACGATCTGTATGAAAGCAACAGAGCATAGAATTACATTAAGAAAAAGTCAAAAGCATTTTATTTGTGGTCATTTTATTAAAATGTTGCATCCTTACCGTACACTTCAACATGCACATTGCGAAATGCAGTGCCAAGACGATTGGAAGCTCTCACAGTGTAAGTGCCTTTATCACCCCTCACTGTTGCAGGTAGGGTAAGTTCAGTTTTTGCCTCACTTCTAGATACTTCTTCCTTGGTTATATTAAGTGCATCAGATGTTTGGTCAATTAAAACTTCATTCTTGTCCCATTCAATCTTTGGCATTGGCAGACCTGTCACATCAGCAGGAATATTAACTGGTTCTCCGGCCTTCACTTTGATAGTATCTCCTCTCACAGCCAAGCGCAATGTAACAGTTGGAGGTACTGAAAATAAGAAGAAGAATGACAGAGTGAAGGTGAAACTGAGAAAATGCCTTGCAGTGTCCTGGAGATATTTATATGGATTTCTTTAAAGCAGATATACCTTCATCATCTTGTATAACTACATTAAGGGGCAGTGATGGTTCACTTTCTCCAACAGCATTGACAGCTTTGACACGGAATTCATACATATGAAGTTCATCAAGTTTTTCAACTAGGAGAGATGTTTTTGGACAGAGCCTTGCATTAACTCTCTCATAATCTTTTGAATCATGTCTTCTCTTCTCAACAATATATCCTAAGATAGGACTGCCACCATCACTACGTGGAGGCTTCCAATCAAGCGTGATGGTTGACTTCGTTCTCTCTGTGTACATGAACCTCTCAGGTGCAGTTGGAGGACCTATTAATACAAATAAATAATAATGAAAAAAACATTAAAAAATTAGAGAATTTTTAATCACATGAATACAGTAGCTCTGCCTTTTTAAAGCCATAGATTTGTATGCACAGTATCTCAGTACAGTTATGGATAGTATAAAATTTCTCATGTATGTGGATAAAAAGGTAACACATAGTGTCTCAGTAGACATCAGAATCTTATTACATAAATAACCACAGTAGTTTTACAGAACTGATTCAGAGATCTGACTGAAGTAAATATTTTAAGGCAGATGCCTTATCCAGATAGTAGAAAAGTAAATACACTTTCTGTATAGAAAACAATCCACACAACAATACTGGTTACTAACTTATAATTAAAAATTGTTTAAAAAAATCCCCCCTTAAAATTAGTCATCTTACCTAATGGATCAACTGCAAGAATGGGTCCTATTTCAACAGGTGGACCAGTACCAAACTTGTTCTTGGCACTAACACGGAATTTATATTCCTGTCCTTCAACTAGACCAGTAATATCACATTTAGATCTCTCTGTGTCTATAGCTAGTCTCCATGTATGCATTTTGGCATCCTTCCGTTCAACAATGAAGCCTATGATATCACTGCCACCATCATCTTCAGGATCAGACCAGTTAAGCAAACACATCTTTCTGTTTGTGACTACTGGTTTTAGGTCAAGGACTGGCCCAGGAACATCTGAAAAACAAAGTCAAACAAGTAGGATAAAGTCCAAAGATTATCTCACCAAAAGAAATGCTCAGTTGATTTCAGAAAATACTTTTCTTACCAAATACTTCTACTCTGGTTCCTGCAGATTTGGAACCACTGCTATTGGTAGCAGTAATTACGTATCTTCCATGGTCTTTTCTCAATGCATTCTTAATGGTTAACTCAGATTTTGTGCCAACATTTTCAATAACAACTCTATCTTTGTCTAATTCACCCTCCTCCACAGTCCATGTGATGGTGGGAGTAGGACGCCCTGTCACAGTAGCAGGAATTTTAATAGTTTGTCCAGACATGATCTGAATGCCTGCTTTGACAGACACATCCAGCTCAACAGTGGGAGGCTCTGCAGAAAAGAGAGAAACAGTTCATTAGTTCAAGGGAGAGATTAAAAAACACCTTTTAGGCAGCTGAATGTTTCTTGAAAATAATACAATTGCAATACCTTTAGGTTCTGCAACAGTCACAGGTTCGGTTTCACCAGGTGGTCCTTCACCAGCTGCATTAAGTGCAGTAACACGGAGTTTATAGTCTGCACCTTCTCTGACTTCTTTAACAGTATACTGTCGAACCTTAATGGGTTTCTCTGTGCAACGTGACCACTCATTTACTCCCATCAGTTGTTTGTATACATGGTAGCCAGTGATATCTCCACCACCATTATACACAGGAGGCTCCCATTCTAACTCAATAGAAGTTGAGCTTGTATCAGCAATCCTTGGAATTGGTGGACCGGGTGGCACTGTAAATAAATAGGTGTAAATAAAAGTTAAAGCCTATGGATCCTATTCTGTCACCTGTCTGCTATTAGCTTCTGCTAAGCTACTTACTTATTGGGTCTCGTGCAGTTTTTGGATCTGATGGTGGACTAAATTTACCAGGGCCAGCTGCATTTTCAGCACATACTCTAAAGATGTAGGTTAATCCTTCCAACAGTCCTTCAACTTTTATTTCTAGAGCATTCACAAGGTTCCTGTTGACCCGAGCCCAATGAGTACTATTAATTTCACGTTTTTCAATCCAGTATCCTATGATCGGGCTGCCATTGTCTTTTGGTTCATTCCATTTAACCAACATACTGTTGCTGGTAGCATCTTGCACATCAGGCTTATTAGGTGGATCTGGTGGAGCTGAAAAAAATTGTAATTTTGTCATCATTGCTGTCTTCTTCAGAGCTTACTTAAAGCTAACAGAGAACTAAGATATGAGAAATTAATAATTTTAAGTCTTAGAAACTCTTTCTTAGAAGCTTTGATTCCTAATTGCAATCAGTAATCAAACTTGCAGTGGTTCTCTCTTTTGATAAGAATATTGGTCTACTGAACACAGAGAATTCAGATGTTAAGTGTTTTAAGTGTAAGGTTTTATGACAGTGACTGCCATTCTTATTTCTTTACTATTGAAATTAGAATGTTTTTGATATTTCCCTTTATTTCAATGGTTTAAAATCTGCAATAAATAATTATTACATTGCTGAAGTTTCTTCTGGGAAGCATTCACTAGTTTTCTTAGAAAGATGCATTTCAAAATTAAAACTTACAGAAAGGATCTTTTGCTGTCAATGGTTTTGAAACACACGGTGGCCCTGGTCCAACTCTATTTTCAGCAAATACACGGAAGAGATATTCTTTTCCTTCAATCAGTTTTGTTACATGGAATTTGCAATGCCTAAGTGTTGAACTGACAGTGACCCAGCCCATTTCAGCTTTTGTATTGTCTTTCTTTTCCAATACATAGTTTAGGATTTCACTTCCACCATCATCAAGGGGAGGCTCCCACTTGCAAATAACAGAATCTTTCCTCACATCTTCAAATACAAAGTTGACTGGAGGCCCAGGTGTATCTGTTAGTAAAGCAAGAAAAATTATGAGTACTCATCTTGTGCACTTCTTACCCAATACTATGAACTAGTTTTTTTTGAGGACATTCATTACATACCTAACACATTGACTTCACATGAGGCTTTTGCAACACCGTGATCGTTTTCCACTTTAATTGTAAACGTGCCATGGTCAGCTCTGATGGACTCACGAATTGATAGTATAGACTCTCCTTCTTTGTGGTTGTCAATACTCATACGTTCTTGCAGTGAAAGCTGGAAAGGTTCCTCTTCTTCAACTTCACCCTTTTTCTTCCTTTTATATGTTGTTACTCTCTTCTTGATTTCCTCAGGAGTGACAACTTCATCATTCCTCAGCCAAGTGATAGATGGATAAGGTGATCCTGAAATATGTGCCTCAAGTATGATCTCATCACCTCTCTTCACCTCAAGGCCAGACTGCAGGTTTGCAGCAAGGAAGACTTTTGGAGCCTCTGTAATAACACAGAATGATAAATGGAGAGTAGAATCTTCCAATATGTTTGAGGCTTTATGGCAATTACTACAAACAATCAAATGAGTAATTCATACCAATAGGATCCACAGCTTTCACAAAAGGAGTAATCCGAGAAGGCTCACTGATGCCAGCAGCATTCTCAGCGCGTACACGAAACTGGTATTCTTTTCCTTCTTCAAGACCTTTCACTGGATAAGTTAACAGCGGTACCAGATAGTCATTGCATCTCTCCCACCTCTCCTTGCCCTTAGCAAGTTTTTCTATTATATAGCCCATAATCTTGCTTCCACCATCAAACAGAGGTGGTTTCCATGTAAGTGTTATTGATTTTGATGTTGGATTATGGACCTCAAGGTCAATAGGAGGATCTGGAGGCTCTATGGAAGAATAGCAAAAGAGGGATCATATGAGAAAAGAAAATATGAAGATTTTAGTTAAAATTCAATTTGCTATATTATTTAGTAGTAAAAAACCCCTTACGTTTTGGGTCTTCTGCAATGATTGGGTTTCTTAGTTCAAGATATTCACCTCCTCCAATCTTATTGACAGCTTTAACACGGAAGTAATATTCACTGTTTGGGATAAGATCTTTGACTTGCCATGAAAGCTTATTTTCACCAGACATGACTGGGATATATGTTCTACGACCAGCTTCTCTGCGTTCCAGAACATAATGCAGAATAGGAGTACCACCATCAAAATCTGGAGGTTCCCAGGATACTTTGCAAGAATTCTTAGTTACTTCGCTTGCCTTAATGTCTTTACACTGTCCAGGTGGACCTGTTTTAAATAAGAATAATAAAATTGGTTAACTAAACAGATGGGAATCTGTAGTCCTACAAATACAAAACTATATTGCATTTCTTTGCTTTGCAGAAAAGTAAATGTTGACTACACAGCATATATATGAATTTATGCTCCTAAAGGTGAAAAATATTCAGAATTCTTCTAGGCTTTTTTATATTTATATGATGACTATTCATAATAACGGGGCTTTGAGCAGCCACTGATTAGTTAGACCAACTTGGGGTGAAGTGGTTTTTTTGTTGGATTTTGTAACACTAATGCCTTTATGGTAATCTACATGTGTCTGACTTGAGGTGATTCCCTGACATGGCAGAAAAGGGATTTTTATAGTACTTTCTTCAGTCAGCTGCAGGGCTGAGGTGAGGATAAGTATATTCTCAGAATGGAAGAAGCCTCCTTACCTATGACTTTGACGTTGACTGATCCAGTTGTTGATGCCAGCTTGTTCTCCAGTGTGATAGTATAAACACCAGCATCAGCATGAACACTGTCTATGACTTCGAGCAATGCAGAGGTGTAATCACTCTTCATTGTTGTTCTGTCACCAGCTTTCAACTCTTTGCCATCTTTGTGCCATGTTATAGTTGGGGATGGAACAGCTCTGAAGGGTATATGGATACTTAATTTCTGTCCTTTAACAACAACAATGTCACGAGTTTTTAGATCAATGGTTGGATTACCTGTAGAAGCAATTATAATATTACTAGAAAGTTGCCAAACATTCTTTTTTCAGTTATGTAGATCTGAAAAAAAAAAAAAAAATCTATTCTTACAGTCTGGGTCCTTGGCAACAACTTTTTCTGAAATGTCTGATGGCTCGCTAGCTCCAACAGCATTCACAGCTCTGACTCTGAGCACATATTCCTTGTCTGGAACAACACCTTCCTCCACTTTACATTTTAGATCTTTTATTGGACGAGAATTGATTCGCATCCATTTTTCTGTTCCTGCTTCGCACATCTCAACATTATAGCCAATAATAGGACTTCCACCATTCTTCTCAGGTGGTTTCCATGCAATGCAAATGTGATTTCGACCTGCGTCTGTGACATGTAAATCCTGAGGAGGTGAAGGAGGGCCTGCAGAAATGGAAAAAATTAATGTAATTTTTCTTCCAGAATATCTGTTCTACACTGTACACTGCTTCCATAATCCATACATTGTGTATTATGCTACTACTTACTTGTTGGATCTTCAATATGAATGAGGTCAGTTGGTTCACTGGGATGACCACAGCCAGCTTCATTTTCTGCGCGAACCTGGAACTGTACATCTGTACCTTCAATGACATCAGTCACTCTGAAATTGCAATCTGGACCAGCTGTCTTGCCAGCTTTTACCCAGCGAGTGGCTAGTTTTTCTTTCTTTTCAATAACATATCTGAATAAATTGGGGAAAATACTATCAGGCACTTGAAATATGAACACTTCAGACTTCTTGCTCAGTAAAATAGATAAAGAGAGATTAGAATAGTTTGGCCAATGGAAAAGTAGAGAGAGTCATGAGTGACAGATTCAACAAACTTCACACATCAGCCACTTAGTGCTGGTAGGTCTTGGATCTAATGGGGCTGACATTACCCACAGACACAATTCTGAAAGCCAGTTCCTGAACTTCTGGTGTGTTCTCAGGTTTTAGAGAGCTGAAGAGGTAAAAGCACCTCCAAGCTACACTCATATCTTTGCTAGTTTGGATCTCAGCATTTAGTTCACCGAGAATATTTGTAGATATTATCTGTGAGTTACTCAGCTGTCAGAATTCTGTCTATGATAAGCTATGGGAAAGTAATGCAAATTAAGTGACTTATATTGCTTCAGGCAGATCTCTGTAGTCAGTTTGTTTAAGATATGCTTACTATGACTGGGAAGAAGAGTGAAAATATAGAGGAAAAATCTAACTGGCATTCAAGGTGAATTTCAGAGGACAGATACTTTAGAAATCAAAGAAGAAGACAAGTTAGAAACAACTTAAAGGAGTAAAACAGTCTGTTTGAAAAGTATAATAAAGAAAAGAGATGAAGTTTCATCTTAGCTGAGTTATACAGTTTAAATGAGAAACTAAGGCAGAAGGAAAATACAGCATTAGTTGGTCTAAGTAGATTTAAGTGGCTACAGCTCTGGAGGAGCTGGGACTTTAATTGCATTAATTTATTATTTTTTTATATACAGTTCAATTTAATCTGATTTGATTAGATGCTGTTTTGAGGATGTTGGCACACATTCATTGTTCATATATATTAGGATATTAATATTTGCATAATTTCTGCAGTTTAAAATCAGACCCTTAATTGCTTTGGCCACATGGCCTCTCTTTTACATCCATCCACTTCTTTTTCCTATAAAATGTGTCCATTTAAAATGTAAACATTTTGAGAGAAATGTCTTCATTCTTGAAAAGATGTTCATCTACAGGAAACATTACACAAACTTAAAATGACCTTACCTTTGAATCGGTCTGCCACCATCATTCTTAGGTGGTTCCCATTTCAAATCAACATGGCCTTTTTTCACTTCAACTATTGTAAGAGCATATGGAGGCCCAGGGGTTGCTAAAGGAAAAAATACACACATTAGAAGAATAGGAATCCACTACATGTAAGCTGTTTCTACTGATAACTCAGTAAGCAAATCTGACACTTACTGAAAGTATCTTTAGCAAGCACTGAATCTTCAACTTCACAATAGTCACTCTGTCCAATGGCATTTTCAGCAGCCACGCGGAACACATACAATGATCCTTCAGTCAGTGGGCTCACTGTGTACTTGGTATCTTTCACTGTTGTATCAACTGTCTGCCAGCCTTTTCGTCTTACGTCCCTCTTTTCAACAATGTAGTTGGTAATTGGGGAACCTCCATCTTTTTCTGGTACTGTCCATTTAAGGTCTGCTGTGTTTTTAGTAATATTAATAACCTCAAGCCATCGAGGTGGTGATGGAGGATCTGTAAAACATAAAAAGAAGGTATAACAGGTTAGTGTATTTTCCACCAAATGTTTGGATTACAGGGAATACATCAAAATTATGAATACTTCATATTTTCTTAGCTGAAGCAGGGTAGATTTTAATATTTCATAAGCCTTTCAAGAGTTCACTTGATACCTACGGAGACAGGCATACATGGGGCTTTTTAAAGACAGAGACAGTGTATTTACAGTAACAGCATGTTCTGAAACAATACTTACAGAGCCTCTCCTTGCACAGCACAGGGTCACTGGGTTCACTGGGCTCACTCTCACCAGCCTTGTTTACAGCTCTTACACGAAATGAATATTCTTGTGTCTCCATAAGCCCTTTGATGAAGTGTTCAGTTGTGGGAACTCCTTCAGCCACTCTCACCCACTCATCTGTTCCGGTCTTCAATAGTTCAATGACATAAGATTCGATCTTTGCCCCTCCATCATGTTCTGGCTTTGTCCAGTTCAGCAACAACGATGTCTTCCCAACATCTTTCACAGTCGGCTTTCCAGGAGGCCACGGTGGATCTAGACAGGAGTCCAATATTAATTATGTGATTGAAAACAAAGATTTTTTTGTTTTTATTAAATGAAACCATTAAAAAATGTGTTTATTATACCAATAGGGTCTTTCACTAAGATTGGCTCTGTTTCCTTGCTGGGTTTTCCAGGTCCTGCAAGATTCTCTGCCAAGACACGGAACTTATATTTCTTCTTATTTGTAAGGCCTTTAACTCTGGAAATAAAAATTAAGCTGGATTAAACCAAATCTACACATTAACTCATGCCTAAAACATTACTCTTTCTACTCTTCATACTACAGTTTACTTGGAAAATCTGGAAGTACCCAAGTTACTGCTAATGATGTTTTATGAAGTGGTGAATATTCAAAATAGGTACATTGTGAACAGGAAAATAGTGCACCATGACACAAACCAATGCTTTGAGACCCAGCTTGCATTTTTGCATTTTTCATGGTTGTTAGTTAATATGAGTATCAGAAGAAAAACCCTGAGGGTTTTGGCAAAATGATACATGAGATGGCTGTGTCTGCTATTTTAGAAAGTCTTATAAGCATGTAGCACAGAAATTATTAAGCATAACATTATAAAAATAAAAGAGATTATTCACTTCTCTAAAGACATTCTTCTTTAAAACTAATTAAAAAAAAAAGTATGTTACCAGATGTTAATTGGATCTAAACTTATGAAAGCAGGGAAAAAAGAGTAAGAACAATCTAAAACTTGTGTAAAAGGCTACTCTTACACTTTTATGTCTCTGTGTCTTATTTCAGACTAAACTGACTATAGTCTTACTTGAATGTTGTATCTTTCACAGGTATTTTATTGCATTTTATCCATTTATCTTGCTCAGGATCATATCTTTCAACCCAGTAGCCAGTTATGGGGCTGCCACCATCTTCATCTGGTTCATTCCATGTTAAGGTGACTGAATCTTTAGTGACCTCTGTAGGCTTGAGACCTGTTGGAGGGCCTGGTGGATCTGTATAAATTAATAAATTTGAAAAAACAGGACAAAAAAATAAAACCATCACATATATGCTTTTTTCCCCCCGTTAAAATATTGTAAAAATATAATATTAATTTAATTAACTAACCAAATGAATATTTTGCAATGATTGGGTTACATTGTGCTGGTTCTCCAATACCATACATGTTCTCAGCACTGACTCGGAACACATATTCTTTATGAGGAGTTAAATTGGCAGCTCTGAATTGTGTATCCTTAATAGTTGATGACAACTTGTGCCATATTTCACTGTCTGTAGCTCTTTTCTCGAGGACATAGTTGGTAATTTTAGAACCCCCATCATCTCGTGGAGGATTCCATGTCAGAATGCAGGATTCGTTTGTGATTTCTGATACATCAAATGCAGCTGGTGGACCAGGTTTATCTGTAGAGGACAAGATGTGAATGTTAAGCTTCTGCTTGCATATCTCAGTACATTATTAATGATTTTTATAAACAACATAGAATACATGCATACCAAGAACATTAACTTCAACAACAGCAGTAGCACGTCCACTGGAATTTACAGCTTCTATAATATAGGTTCCACTGTCACTCCTCTTGCTGTCTGTAATAGTGACTGTGGAATGACCAGGTTTGGTTTCAATGGTAATTCTGTCATCAGGTCTCAAAATCTTGTCAGCCTTGGTCCAAGTAATCTGGGGCTCAGGTTTTCCATTTACTTTAGCTGGCAGTTCAATTTTAGTTCCAGCTTTCACAGTAAGTCCAGCAAGAAGCTTCACATCTAAGAAAATTTCTGGAGCCTCTGATTTAGGAGAGAGTAAAATCTTTGTTATAGAAACAGTATTTCAGAGACTGGAAAAAATAAAGCATCTATTCTAATTCAATGGTTGAAGTAATTACCTTTTGCATCAATGGCCTGAATATCATCTGTTGGCTTACTTGGCTTGCTAGCTCCCATTCTGTTCAAAGCCTTAACCCGATATGCATACCACTCTCCTTCCTTGAGTTTTGTTACTTCCATTCTGTTTGTTAAAAAAAAAAACAAACCCAGCAGATATTTAAACTAGTAAGGATGACTCAGTTAGTTGAAGGGATATAACTTCTGATGTTAATTTACTTACTTTGTTTCAACAACAGGCTCTCCGCATATCTCCCACTTGTCTGTGCCACGTTGGGATTTTTCTACCAGATAGCCCTTAATGCGGGCACCACCATCATATTTGGGAGGCTCCCATGTTAGGAAGATCCCTTTTGATGTTGGATTTCTCCATTTAACATTCTCTGGTGGATCGGGGACCGCTATTAAAAATTAAAAACATATGGGGTCTTAGAAACCAGTCTAAGGAATATATTTTTTTACATCTTATTTTGAGAAAAATCAAGATTTCAGAAACAGAAAATCAGAAACTGTGTGAAACAGTTGACTCACTTGCTGGTGCTGACATATCTACTGGTTCATCAATATATGCAGGTTCTCCTGGGCCACATTTATTGCATGCACAAACTTTAAATAAATATTCTTTTCCTTGGATGAGGTCAGGTACAGTGAACTCTTGGTCAACAACATGATCCATAACCTAAAGAGAAGGCATGTGTTTCTAAAATTTTTCAATGTGTTTCTAAAATTTATTTCCAAAGAGTAATTACCAAAATAAGACACAAAATTCAGTAGCACGTGTGGAAACAATATAGCAAATAGAAACTGAAATGAGAAAGAATGAACTTACTTTGTTCCACGTTTTCCGGCTTACTTCACGTTTTTCAATTAAATAGCCAGTAACTGGACTTCCCCCATCATCTTCCGGAGGTTCCCATGATAGCTGTACTGTGTTCTTGATTATGTCTAGAACTTTAAGCTCTCTTGGTGCACTTGGACGAGCTATAAATCACAGAAATGGTATTATTTTATAATTGAAGTTTGACAGATTATCTCTATGTAATCTATCTGCCAGAAGACATTCTTCTTAGTCATAACTCCTTAAATGCAAAATTGGATATTGAAAACCAGAAAAGTTTTTTTGGAGGATGATTTCTAATTTTTAGTTGGTTTACTGAAAGTTGTGTGACTTTGTATTACTAACCTAATTAGATATTAGCAAGATAAATATGGAATGTTTGCATGCTAGAATATATATATATATTAACTTACCAATGACATTAACATTAATTTCTCCTGAAACAGATGACACAGGGTTTTCTAACATTAAGGAATAAATCCCCTTGTCTGGACGTTCACTTGGAGTAATTACAAGTTCTGCAAAGGAGGCAGTGGTCTTCATTGTTACACGATCACCCTCTTTTAAGACTTGGTCACCAAAAGACCATGTGGCAGTCGGCACAGGGTAGCCAGTGATAGGAACACGGATCTTGATTGGGTCTGGAACAATAACTTCCAGTCCATCTTTAAAAGCACTTAGGTCCATTGTAGGTCCAACTGGAAAAAGTGGAAAAATAATTCTATTAAATACTTTCAGATGTTCTGAATATTGCTAATGACAGCTGTGTTGAGAGGGTGATTCTGACTGAATCTTAGCCTGGAGGCTGGAGCTGTATAGGCCTAGCTGTAGCTTAATACTCCCTACCTCTCCTGGCTAAAGGATTTTTAGAAATATGTGAGATGTTAAGGCAGCTTAGCATTATCAAGTAGGAGATCTAACTTACTCTTTAATATAAAAACTTTGTATTGTTTTTATTTCTACGTTTTTATATTTTTTCTGCCTTTCTCTCCTTCTGTTACCCCCCATCTTCCACAAAGCTAGGTCAGGAGACTAAAGGTCATGCCTTGCTCTTTAGGCGACCTAATAGTATAGCTATCTATCTGCAGAACTCATAATGGAGGAGAAATAGCTCAGAATCTCAAAGGTGTTTATACTCTTTATACTAGTAGGCATCTGGTTATCTGATATATTGTGTGTGTTGTCTGATTAATTATCATTAATAAATAGCATATGGCTTACCAAAAGTATCATCTGCAGTTAATGGACCGATGGCCTCCGCTGGATCAGACACACCAGCTGCATTTTCTGCTGAGACTCTGTAGTAATAACTGGATCCTGGTTTCAAACCAGTTACCTAAAAGTCACAAATAATCATTAAGTAACTCATATTAAAGATGATCTACACATTTTGAGTACTTTGTTGATGAACAAAACATCTTACCTTAAAAGTAAGATCAGGTACCAGTTTTGTGTTACAGCGAATCCACTTGTCTGTTCCTTCTTCTTGCCTTTCAACAACATAACCTAAGACTGGACTTCCTCCATCTTCAAGTGGAGGTTCCCATGTGAGTTGCACTGATGACTTAGTTTGATTTGAATGATCAAGGTTAATGGGAGGACTTGGTCTCTCTGAAAATAATTTGAAAGAAATACATTTTTACAACTGGTAAAGAGGTATGGTTCTGCATATCCACTGTCTATACCTTAAAATACTCTTTTGAAAACCTTTGCATAGCTTTTTCTAAACCAATTTTTTAAATTGAGGTTGGATCCTAATTTCAGAGCAAAAATATTTGGAGTTCTTACAGATCCAAATGGTAGCAAGGTACTTCTTATATGTTTGAAGCACAAAAGTGAAAATATCTAACTGTATGTGGTATTTGAAGAACACATTTCTTGATTGAACTTTCCTGCACACATAGTATATAAACAGCCAAATATGTCCCTGTCTGGTAATGCAATCACAATCAGTGTTTGCATACTTACTGATTGGGTCCATAATTTTTACTGCACGTGTAGCAGGACTTGGTTTGCCAACTCCAACCATGTTTTGAGCTCTTACTCTGAAGAAATATTCTTCATTTTCCACAACATCTGTCAGGACAGCTGATAGTTCATCAGCTCCGGTGGCCAAAGTTGGCTCCCATTTGATAGAAGCTCTGTTACGCAGTTCAATAACATAGCCAGTAATTGGAGATCCTCCATCATACTCAGGTGGTTCCCAAATGAGTGTAGCTCCAAACCTGTTCACATCAGTAACTTCTACATTTTGAGGAGGACCAGGAACTTCTGCATTTTAATTTAGGGAGAAAAAGGAAAAACAAGGTATGTGGGGTTTACCTATTGTTAGAGTTTTTACTGCTTTTCTTACACTGTCATCAGAGTTTATCATAACTTCTGCTCACCAAATTTGCTCTTAGCTTCCACAGGTCTCTCTGTTTCCACTGGCTCACCAGTGCCCACTCTGTTCCGTGCACTAACACGGAAGAGGTACTCAACTCCTCCTTTTTGAAGTCCAGTAACAGTGTATTCACAATTTTCAGCACGATCAGTGACCGTAATCCAGGTCTTACGCTTGATATCACGTCTTTCAACAACATAGCCTATTATTTTACTTCCACCATCACTTTCTGGTTCTTGCCAGGCGAGACCAACTTCACCATCATAAGTTTCAGTGACTTCCAAGTTTCTAACTGGACCTGGAACATCTAACAAAGATATGACAATATTTTAGGGCATTGCATCTTTTTCTTTTTAAAAATAAACGCACTCTGGTTTAAATAAATGTAAGCAAGTTTTTAATAATGAAAGTACTTACCGATGACCTCTACATTTATGAATGCTTCTGCCTGGCCATGTTTGTTTCGAAGTATAACCTTGTACCTTCCCTTGTCTGATTTCTTTGCCTCATAAATTTTGAAGGTAGTACAGTCATTTGTTGTATCAACAGTTGTTGTGGGCAGACTTTCCTCCCCTTTCAACCATTCAGCTTCTGCTCTTGGGTAGGCATCATATGGAACAGTCATAGTTAATGGCTTCCCAACATCAACCACAAGGTTTTGATCACCAGTCTTGATTCTAGGTGCAGCTAAGGAAGATCAATGCGACAAGTAAGTATGTACACGTAAAAAAAAAATAATTATGTATTTGTGTAGTCAGCAAAAAAGCTAATATAGTAAAGTGAAAGGAGCTGCTGTGTGAATTCTAAGCAAATCCTTCATATACTCATTGGATTGCTTCATAGAAAGAAACTCAGGCTGATTGGTATGTACTGTGTCCTCCTATAAAATCAGGGAAGAGGGAGTTGTTTTTTGAGAATTAATTTAATGTATTTTATTGGTCTGATTCTGTGAAATTGACAAATTGGGAATTACATGTCTTATAAGACTGAAATGAGTAGGCCAAACAATTTTCAAGTTTTAGATCTTCAGTGACTAAATGAAAATGTTCCTTTAATTCATGCTCTTTGGTATAGACACTGAAAAATGATCTGTATTTTCCTCAGTAGTTGGATCAATTTGGTTTAATCAAAAATGTTTATTGCCTGAATAACTCATCCAGTTTAACAGACTTGAACTTGTCTCAGTCTGATTGTGTATTCATTTTAATTCAACTCTTTGACAGAACAAAAATCAATTTAGTTAAATAGTTAATCAACTAATCTAAGATTTTATAAAAGAAACACAAGGTAAGCAACTTACCGGCTAATTCAAGCTTAGCTCTAGCTTCCTTATCTTTGGCAATAAATCTGTATTCCCCTTGGTCACGGGGCTTTATCTCGCACACTTGCAGCCTGTGAACTTTTCCTTCACTCATCATCTGATGTTTGTCACCTTGGACAATAATCATGTTGTTTCTCAACCACTTGACCTCCACACCATCTTTGTTCAACTCAGCCATGAAGATGACATCTGTACCGGGAGCTTCATAAATATCCTGAGGTGGTCGGATGATCTCAACAGGGATTTCTGAAATAAATGTAAATTAATTTTGTGTTATTTGTGAATTATTTCTGTTATTACTAAATAATGAAGAAATAAATCAAATTCAGTTTTACTCATACCTTCAACAAAAAGTCTTGCCCTAGATTTCCTGTCATCCACTCCACAGGAATATTCACACTCATCATCTAGTCTACAGTCTTTTATGATTAATCTGTGCAGATTTCCATCCTTTTCAAACTGGTATCTTTATGGGGGGAGAAAAGTAAGCAGTATTTTAGTTTCCAGACAAAGCAAGAAAGTTAAGCAAGCACGTTTAGCATATTAACAAGCATAATAAAATATACATACTTTTTGCCTTCTTTGATTTCTCTTCCATTTCTGTACCATTTTACACTGGCTTTCTCTTTGGAAAGCTGACATGTGAAGACAGCATCATCAAATTCAGTGACAGTCTGGTCCCGGAGATGTTCAATGAAGTCTGCTGGTGCTTCTGTGATGAGAAGCTCTGCAACAGATTTGTCTTGCCCAGCAGTAACAGTGTATTCGCCTTCATCTATAAACCCACAGTCTTTAATGATGAGTGAGTGTTTGTATTTATCGATTTTGTATAAAATGCGCTTGTTAAATGTGATCTCTTCACCATTCTTTGTCCATTTGAGGGTTGCATTAAGGCGATTGACTTTGCACCAGAATGTGACAGTTTTCTTTTCTATGGTCTCAATGTCTTCAAGGGGCTCAACAATTCTGAGATCCTCCTCTATTAAGAAAATAATTAAAAAAAAGACATGAATTTACATCCTCACAATTCTAGTGTGAAATTGCATGTAAGATGATGAAATCATTTTAATACAGTGCAAGTTATTTACCTAATACTGTTAAGGTAGCAGAGCTTTTGACGTGTTCACCTCTCTGGTTTGACAGTGAGATGGTATAGTTAGCTTGATCTTTCAACTGTGCATCTCTGATTCTGAGAGTGTAAACTAAATCCTTCTGGACAATAATGTATTTTGCACTATCAAATATTGCCTCATCATTTTTGTACCACTTCTCTTTGGCACCTTCTTTATTGACTTCACAGTTGAAGATAATTTCTTGACCCTCATTAACTTCTTGGTCCTTAAGGGGAGTTACAATCCTGAGTTTTTCTGAAATTGAGAATATAGAAAAAATAGGACATCATGTAGTATAAGGAATGCAATAAAATATGCACCTGTACATTGACAAAATAAAGCTTACCAATGACTGTTAAGCGTGCTGTGGCTTTAGCTTCACCAACCATAACAGTATACTTTCCTGCATCTCCTAGAATAGAGTCTTTAACCACAAGTGTTCTCTTTTTGCCATCTGAAATGATGTCGTACTTATCACCAGGTTCTAGAACTGTGTCACCTCTCAGCCACTGTACTCCAATTGCTTCTTTGGATACTGAACAGACAAATTCAGCTTTGTCTCCTTCAAGCACCTCAAGATTTTGTGGTCTGGTAAGAAATTCTGCTGCAAGTTCTGAAAGAAAACATTTTGGTAGATATATATCATTTTATTTTATTTTTTACTAATGAAGAGAATAAACTAAGTTGTGTATTCTTACTGATATTTATTTTATTTTTTTCCAGAAAACAAGGCCACCAAAGTAACTCTCTTACCATGTACAGTAAGTTTTCCTGTTGTACTAGAACTTGGGAGCTTGCAAGTATATTTGCCAGCATCTTCAGGACGAGCATTACGTATGAGAAGAATTCTCTTCCGGCCCTCAGAAATATGTTCAAATCTACCACCATCAGGTACCTCCTCATCTCCTTTAAACCAAGCAACTTCAGCATTAGGCTTTGAAACTTCACAGATCAATTTTACACTGTCATTTTCATTTACTTCAAGATCAGGAAGATTTTTTGTGAAAACAGCCTCTTCCTCTGCAATAAGAATTTAGAAAGATAATTAAAGTTTTTCATTATAAAAAAATATTTCCTGTTCATAGGTTAGATTCTAAAACACTGGGTTTACCTATCACTGTAAGTAGGCCTGAAGTTCGAGCTGTTTTTGCTTCACAGGCATATTCGGCTTCATCATCAAAGACACATTTACTGACAACAAGAATGTGTTCTGCACCTTTGGAAATTATGTCAAACTTCTTGCCTTTTCTAATTTCAATACCATCCTTAAACCACTTCACCTGTTTTGGAACAAATCAAAATGGTTATTAATGTTAACATACCATCGTAGTTTTCAGTTGTGTTCTTTTGTAACAACATAATAAAGTTGTCAATTAAAAAAGAAGAAGTTCTAGCTGAAGGAGTTACTCAGATTAAAAAAGTATTATTATTGACCTTGACACCTGGACGAGAAATTTCACATTCAAACCGAGCAGATTCTTTTTCTTTAACTTCAAGGTCAGTTAGAGGTTTCAGGAACTCAATACGAATAGCTATAAGAGAAAAGAAAATTTTTAGTAGAGGAAAGTCTCCAGTAGAGAAGAATAAATTGCTGACATTGATATTATTGCCAGTCGTACACACTAGTACATAGCGTTTACGGCACTTAGACATTTTGTAGAAAATTGTAAATTACTCACGTTCTACATTTAGAAAACACGATGTCTTAAAATCCTTAGCATCACAGGTATATGTCTTTGCATCATCCAGTGTGCAGCCACGGATAATGAGTTTTCTGACCCTGCCATCAGAAATTATATCATACTTCTTTGTTTTGTGAATTTCTTCTCCATTTTTGAACCATTTAACTTTTGCTTTTTCCCTGGAAACTTCACATTCCAGTATTGCAGTGGCCTCCTCTTCAACAGTCTGGTCCTCAAGTGGTTTAGTAAATTCAACTGGAGGTTCTGAAAGAAAAAGATTTTTGATACGAAAGATCTAAATTATAGCCAGAAGAAGTACTACTATATAACTGTCCTATATTGTTTACTAATTTTTGTTGACTGAATTATCACAAAGGCTCTTAGAAATCTCTGCTGAAAGTTTTAAATTTTTTTTTGTTTTTCATGCCCAGATGTGTTTAGTTAATTCAGCTAATTTCCTCATTTTCAGACTACTGTAAGATTAGACTGAACAATATCCTTGTCCATGGGATCTTTACTCACAAATCATCACAAACCCTTGCAACTCAGTTTCTTTAGCTGAACTATACCCATGTGATCCCAGTGACTCTGAAGTTGTACTCAGAACTTAAGGAATGATTTTTCAATTTTTCCTTGAATTAGAGGTGTGTGCAGTTTTTTTGACTCCTTAGCCATACACAGTTTGCAAGCAGTGCAAGTAGGTATACGGTCTATGTTACGCCGCTTGAGTGACAGTGTAGTTGTGCTCTCACAGGTTTCTGGATACTCAGAAGAACAGAAAAAAAGCCATTGGGAGACATAAAGGCCAGTATTTGCAGGTCATCTTGAGGCCAGTTGAATGTTCTAGTCTGCAGTGAAGCCCTGGAAAAGCTATTGAACTGAGTCATCTCCCATGTCTGACACATTTCCAGTATTTCTCCCTTTCTTCAGCTCTTCTGTGACGCATAAAGATTTTAAGTGATTTTTTAATCAGGAAAGTTACCTACCAGTCCAATATTGTATGTATGATCCTACTAATTTGATATATGGTGTTTACTAACATCCTATTACAGGGATAGGATGAATGGACCATTAACACTAACGATGGTATAATTGAAATGACTGACTTACCTTTCACAAAAAGATTTGCTTGAGTTCTGAAATCTTTTGCCGTCAGTGATACCTCTCCTGCATCTGTTAACTTGACATCTCTAAGAATAAGTGTATGAACTCTCCCTTCAGCACGTGTCATGACCTTAGAAAGTACATAAAAAACCCCTTTGTAAGTAGCTGCAACAAATATTTAAGAAATACATAATGAAATAGCATTGCTATTTATTTTTACCTGTGGAGTTTTGTTTTACTTTTATATGAAATTTCAGTAATTTCCTTTTGTATATACCAGATATAGCTCAAGACACAAATGTTTTTGAGGATTTTGAGAATAATTTGTTTTGTCCTTTCAGTTACAAGAAATTGTAATATAAATTTCCATCTGTTTTAAGGTATTTGTGTCCTAGTATTAGAGAACCTGAGTCAACTATCAAAGTTCAAAATGAGGCTGGCTTGAGATCATGTTTATTTTGAATAGGTACTAATAAATACCAAAATAAGTGAATTTATGGGAAAAGGTTGATGTTACTCCTGGTTACATCTAAAGTAAAAAATTTTAGAAAGGTATAAAGAGGTTTGGCATCCCCCCTCATACATTTTTTTGTAAAAAATTCTCCTAAAAAAACACTTCAGTGTTGATCTATTGCTGAAACTACTTTGCAATCATGAGTTTGAATTAGGCTACTCCTACGTAAACATTGCTTTTCTTTAGGAGCAGACCTGGGGCATTGCAACCATTAAGCGGGCTGCTACACATTCATGCCATAAATTTTAATATAGCTCTGGAAGAACTCTGTTTATTTTCAGAGAAGTATGTGATCAAGTACTAGATGCTGACTTAGAAAACTAAGGGCGGAAAGCAAGCTTCTGCTAAGGAAGACACATAAAAGGTTAAGTTACTTTTGAGAAGGCAGTCCCTTTTGCTTCAGAGGGAAGAAAGGAACTAAGAGGCTGTCCTTTCTCCCAAGTGGCCATTGTGCCTGTTAAAATTAGCTCTAGTGAATGCTCATCTGAGATTGAGATGAAGCCAAATATATCTTTGACCAAGATAAGCAGTAAAGATAAACAAAAAAGTCACTTCAATAAAGGTTATGTGTGCACAGCTAAATGCTAGCCACAGAGGTAAAATAATGGTTTGAATTGAAAAGAGCTGAAAGGAAACACTTGCACAATTAGACTGACTCTTGAAGACAGTAGTAGAAGTGTTTCAAGAGGCTATTTTAGATGGGCAAAACATGATGCATCAAGTAAACATATGATTTATTCTGAATTTCTTCTTGATGAAATTTCAACTGAAGTCGGATCAGTTTTGACTGTATATGTAAACTGAATGAAAATTTATTTTTTTTTTCATGTATCTGAAATGATTACTCAGACAGATAAAAACAAAATAATGTTTCATCATACAGAATATTGAACATATAGTATTTTTCTTGCCAGGCAGTAATAGCTACCAAGCCACGGCACTGACCAATAGCTTCCTACACTTTTATTCCTAGACTCAGATGCAATTACACTGATTTATTATGTGTCTTGTCTGCTGAGTTTCCATTTGGCTTATCTGTCCTTAAATACAATAATAGGGTCACTTATCATCATGATTGGCTTTTCTTTTCCTATTTCTACATTTTATTTTTTTAATGAAATAGTTTTTATTTAGACAGATTTGGTGAAGCTCAGAAAGACCTAGTAAAACCTGAAAATAATATGTTAAAAAATGCATTTAAAAGAAAAAAATCTGTACCAAAGTATTATTAGCAGCATTATTACAGGTTCTGAAACTTTGATAGGTCACGTAATGCCTTGAAAGTTTGCTTTGTCTGATGTTTCCAATTTGTATTTTCATTTGCATTATTTCCCTTAGGCCTAGTACTTGAAAAAGTAGTCTGAAAACCAGTGATATCCATTTATATTTTATGTTTCTTAATGTATTTCTTTATATTTCTTTTTCTTTTCTCTTTATTCCCCCTACAATTAACTTTAAATATTAAGCTGACTGCATTCCAGGCTGCTCAGATCTCAGACTTAAGAGCCAGCACTTGATGAAGGGTTAAAAATAGCTACTGAGAAGTGCTTGACAAGCAAATCTGCCCAGAAAGTTATCTGGAGAGACAGAACAAATGCCTGAAATGGAATTTGAATCCTCTTAATCCCCTTATATGCAGAACAGGACTGCAACTCAGCATTCAGGAGAAAAAAAGCATTTCCTGATAACACTTTTCAAAACCCTCTCACTGTAACTACAATTGACCTGAGCAAAAATCATTCCACACCTCTATGGTTGAGTCGCCAACAGAATCAGGCACAAAATCACTGTTGTAATGATTGATAATATGGAACCTTAGTTTCCCTTTGTACAATAAATACTTGTATTTTAGAATACTGGAATTTCTGGGGGAAATAAATGCTATATCTGATTTAGTGAGGATTTGCCATTTGGCACAGCAGCACCAGTGTATTGTTATGCTTTAGTGCTTCTACTGGCAGAGAGTAAATGATAAATAAAGAAGAGGAAGAGAGTTGAAAGAGAGGAAGAAAGAGGAAATATGAGGAAAAATAAAGTTTAGTTTCTTTACCTTATCACTGGACTCCAGTTTCTTTCCTTGCAGGAACCACTCTACTGGGATTCCCTCATAAGAGAGTTCGCAGTCGAAGGTTGCTGATTCCCCAGCTGTCACTGTTACATCCTTGAGGGGTCTCAGCAAACCAATTACTCGAGCTTGGTAAGAAGACATCATTTTCAGATTAGTGACTTCTACCCAAGAGAGAGTTGCTGCCCTTATGTACTAATCTCTATGGTGGCTTCCTTCAAGAGAGACAGACATCGCAATGCTGCTCTTTAAATTCCCTAAATAGAAGAGGCCACCCTGGGTTTTTAGGGGGAGAGCTGGTCACCTAAAATTTCCTATTCGCAGAGTGCGTTTCTTTCCATTGAACAAGGTCAGCAGGAAAGTTGCTGTGCATCTGTCTCTCTGCCAAGCCTTGCATGCCTCTTGCTAGATAAGGCATGTGTTTTCCAAAATAGCGAGGGCCAGGATTGGAGTGGGAAACAAGTGGTCTTCAACTGTGTGGTCTGTCCCTGTCCATCAAGCATTTAACCCTATTCCCAGATACCACTCTGAACCCATCCTCTTAGGTTAACTTGATACTTTAATACACTACAGCCTTTGCTTGTAATACTTTGATTTCATAACAACATATGATGCCAGACCATGAAGCAGCCTTCAAGGCCATCTCCTTATTTTTACTTCTCTTATATGAATTAACTATATACAAGGTTAAAAAACATATAGGACATTTATTAACTAAAAAAATAAGATGGCTTGACTAATTAATTCTCGAGTTGCTGTTCTGGAAAGAATTGCTGTGCGTCCAGTACACTATAGAGATATGCCCACCCATTCCAAAGAAGCAATGAGTATCCTGTTTTCACTTACATAATTAATTTCAATTTAAAAGACACTTACGTTTCACTCGAAGGTGAGCACCGGATTTGGCATTTGCTGCTTGGAAGTCTACTCCACCAGCTTGATCTAAGCGTACATTATACAGTGTAAGGAAGTGCTTTTTGCCTTCCTCCTTGATTTCACATTCCTGCAACAAGGGAAATGAAACAACTTTTTCAGTATCTTTTTTGTTCTCCTCAATACAAGACCCCCTACTTCTCTCCTCATACCATGCATCTGCTATCTCCTCCTCCATTTACAACTCTTAGGCCCACTGCCACCTGCAATATGCCTTATAAACTTTTATTCATAAGTTTTTCCTTTCAAAGTCTCTTCTTAATACAGCCTGCTTCCTCTCAGAAAGAAAGGGCAAGACGCAACACATTCACATTGGTGAATAGTACGTGCTGATTGAAAAGTCAACATATCCATATGTAGATCAGGTAGAAGCCAAAGGGAGCTAGAAATTACTAAGCTCATGCTGTGGCCTTTTCTTGAGAAGGGTCCTTTTCTCTTATCCTATCCAGACACTGATTTTCACGGAACTTCCAATCTTTGTGTATTATTCACATTGGTATTGTTACATTAAAGAGTTGCCGAATTATTGCCAGTCGTGATTGTACCGTTTCTTAATTTTTCAGATCCTTCTAGTAAGGAATTAAGAATATTTGATAAAGTCTGACACTATTTTAAACCAGTATTAGCTGTCATAGCAATGGAAGAGTTTGAAAATGTGATCTACATCTATTTAAACCAAATATAACTCAAAAATCAAAGATAAATGCAGACAATCCAAAGTTTGTATTTTTAAATGCCATTATGCTTAAATGAATTCCATAAGGTCTTTGCACTTCAGATACATGATTGTTAGGGACTAGCAATACGGAATGTACTTATTTATGTAAAATCATTTATTATTTAGCTATTTTATATAATATTTGGATTAAGTTTACACTACATTTTAAAAGCCATTAATGAAAAAACAGTATTTTTATTATAATAACCCTTATTGAAAGCAGAAATAGATTCACTTAATTTCTGCAGTCACCTTCTCCCTCACACCCTACCTCCCTGCAAATTGCCAAGACACACATAAGAAACATCCTGAAATATTTGCTTACAGCTGATTCAGTCAGGGGTTCTCCTTTTAGCTTCCAATTGCCATGGACACCTTCCTCAGAGATTTCAATATCAAAACGGGCAGTCTCTGTCTCAATCACCTCCACACTGTATAGTGGACGTATAATTTCAATATCCCGGTCTGGAGGGACAAAAAAAAATAAAAAAAAATATGATTGATTCCCTCAGTCTCTAACAGACTCCAAAAGATCTCTACTACACAGCAGCCCAGGAAAATAACCATACCTTCAATATCAAGTTTAGCAGAGGTTTGATCAGTACCACAGTCACAAGTGTACTGTCCAATGTCTTTCTTCAAAGCTTTCTTGAGGATAAGGATTCTCTTTTTGCCATCAGCCTTAATAACAACATTCCTTGATGGAGTAATTGGTTTGCCATCCTTCATCCATTTCACTGGGGCATCTGCTTTGCTGATTTCACATTGTAAGATTACTTCATCTTTCTCTACAGCAGTGTAATCCTGCAGCTTCCCAGTGAAGTAAGGGTCTCCTTCTGCAAGAAAACGTTAAGATACATTTCACAGAATCACAGAATCCTAGGGGTTGGAAGGGACCTCGAAAGATCATCTAGTCCAACCCCTCTGCCAGAGCAGGGTCACCTAGAGTACATCACACAGGAACGCATCCAGGTGGGTTTTGAATGTCTCCAGCGAAGGAGACTCTCTGGGCAGCCTGTTCCAGTGCTCCATCACTCTCACAGTGAAAAAGTTTTTCCTGATATTCACATGGAACCTCCTATGCTCCAGTTTGCAACCATTGCCCCTTGTCCTATCATTGGTCATTACTGTAAAAAGCTTTGCTCCATCCTCCTGACACTCACCCTTTACATATTTGTAAACAAGGATGAGGTCACCCCTCAGCCTGAAGTTTTCATTTTTCAGAAAAGACAATTAGTTCTTACCATAAAATAAATTTCTTGATTATGCTCTGCAAGAAGAATTAAATATGGTTCTTATAAATATTAATTATTATTCCATTGCAAAAAGATAAAACAATAAATATCGAAGAAATAATTCAGTGTATTACTAATACTACTAACAGCATTGTTTTAGTGCTCTAAGAGTTTGAGAGCACCATTTAAGTATCTAATAGTTAATTCTGCAACAGTTGCATGAAATTTTAAAGTTATTTTAATTATCCTTTGTGAACTGGGAAATGGAGACCCAAAGAAGACAAACAACAATTGTAAAATTGTCAAAAATCACAATGTAGGTTTAAGCTTAACCAATAAAAACACTGAAGCAAACCAAAACCAACCCCAAGACTTTCTGATCACCATTTTTCAGTAAAAAGACTCTTCTGATAATATACATAATGTACATTTTTTTGGGTATTCCTACCAAGAACAGTGAGTTTGGCTTCTGAGGATTTGTCCATAGCTTCCACTTTAATCTGAGAAGTATCATCAATAGTAAGATCTTTGATTGTGAGAGTATGAAATTTGCCATCATCTGTCATTGAAACCACTTTGCTGGTATGTAATCGCTGGTCATTCTTGAACCAGACAACAGGGATATTTTCATGGGAGAGTTCTACAGTGAACACTGCAGTTTCTCGCTCCTTTTTTGTTACATCCTTGAGAGGAGTGATGAATTTCAGGCGGATACCTATAACAACATAATATTTCATTAATAATAATGTTGTCAATAAAACTATTCAAGGACTACAGTGCAAATCTTTCCTAGAAAGGCAAAGTCTGACCAACCCTCAATAATTAGCTTGGCACTTGTTCTCTTATCCTCAGCTTCAAACATATATTTAGCTTCATCCTCAAATGCAACAGATTTAATAATCAGAGCATGCTTTGTTCCATCTGAAATAATTTCGCATCTTTCATCAGGAGTGATCTCCTCTGTTCCTTTCAACCAGCGGAAAGTCTTGGGTTCTCTGGACACTTCACATTCAAACTTGGCTTCATCCTTCTCAAAGACCTTCACATCACTTAGTGGAGTGATAAAGATGAGAGGCAATTCTGAAATTGAAGAAGAGTACTTTTAGTTCAGGGATAGGTTCATATAGACTTTTCTGCTGCTAGATTTGTTTTAATGCCCTGAGATACACATGAAAAAGTGCAGACTGTACCTTTCACTTTCAGATTAGCAGCACTTTTAGCATTAGCAGCTTGGAAAGACACTTCTCCAGTCATATCAAGTTTGCAGTTATGAAGAACAAGAGTATGCTTCTTCCCGTCTTCAATGATTTCACAGTCCTGGTGATAAAGAAACACCCATCCCGATTCCAAATATTAATATTCTAAGAAACCACTCAAAAGATGTTACTATTAAATATTTTTTTCTAGTGTAAATTATGGTCTAAAAATAAAGAAGAAGCCTTACAGGTGAAGGTGTTAGAGTTTCTCCTTTTAGCTTCCATATAGGACGGACATCAGGCTCAGAAATTTCAATTTCAAAACGTGCTGTTTCACCAACAAATACTTCCACTCCATACAGTGGGCGCTCCACTTTAATCAAGCGAGCTAAAATCAAAAACGACAAAAGTTCACATCTGTTTACTCACTCATTTTACAAATGTGGTACTGGAAAGGATCTCAACTCTCTCCCTGTGCCTTCTTTAGGGCATTCAAATGCTGTCATTGATAAATGTTTACTTAACCTTTTAAAAAGCTGTAATTTTGGGCAGTCTACAACCACCTTCTATAATATGTCCGAAAGTTTAACTATTTTTAGTAGGAATATTTTTCCTCATAATTAACCCAGATATCTGGTGCAGTGAATTAAACTAAATTCTTTTTTTCCTGATTGTAAAGAGACAGAGAATAATTGTTCATCACTGTCCTTACAAAAGCCATTTATATATCTTAAGATATATTGTCTCTCGTAAATAGTCTTAATAATTATAAATCTAGGTATTTCAGCTACTCATCAGAGCCATGATTTCTAAGGGTACTATTTTTGTTGTTGTACTCCAGAGAACATCTGTCTACATCATTTTACAAACATTTCAGTACTTTCTCTTAGCCAAGGAATAACTTACGCTCAACGCTGACATTAGCACTTGTCTTGTCGGTTCCACAGTCACACTCATAAACACCCTTATCACTCTCTGCAGCCTTCTTGATCTTCAGGATACGGCGCAAACCATCCGTTTTTATGGAAATTCTGTTGGAAGCTACTAGTTCTTCACCATCTTTGTACCATTTTACTGGAACATCTTTACTAAGTTCACACTCCAGAGTAATATCATCTTTCTCCAGAGCACTGTAGTCTTGTAATTTCACAGTGAAATATGGATCGGCCTCTAAAAAAAGCATAGTGGATATGAAACAGTAAATTAGTAATATAGATTTGCTAAAACATGAATATTTTGTCGCTTTCTACTTACAAAAATTGTTTATGCATATTATATAGCATATTTTGAATTATCTGTGTAATTACCTAAGACTTTAAGGTGTGCTTGTGTGTTCAAGTCTTTGACTACGGCCTTTATTTCAGAGATATCATCAAGTGTGACTTCTCTCATTTCTAGTTTATGAACTTTGCCTTCTGAAGTAATAAGAACTGTTCTGCTTGTGTGGAGTCTCTTCTCATTTTTGTACCATTTCACTGGCATGTCTTCATGAGAAAGTTCAAACTGAAAGTGAGCTGTTTCCCCTTCTTTCACTGTTTGATCCTGTAGAGGTGAGATGAACTTCAGCCTCACACCTGTAATCCAGAGACACAGAAATAACATCAGAAAAAGGCTAATGTTGTTCTAAAATATACATTTTTAATTGTTTTGTTCATAAGAAGATACTTGCCTTCCACAAACAGTCTTGCTGTGCTCTTCTTGCCATCAACTTCAGCAGTGTATTCTCCCTCATCGTCAAACTGAGAATCATTTATTACAAGAATATGCTTCTTTCCATCTGCAATGATGTCAAATTTTTCTCCAATCTTGAGTATATCAGTACCCTTAGACCATATAACATTTGCTTCTCTGGTAAGGACACATTCAAACCTTGCTTGGCGCTTCTCAGGGACAGTAACATCTTTCAGGGGCACGGCAAAGTCCAATTCAATTTCTGAAAGCAAAACAGAACACATTATTTGTAATGTGCTCCATGTGAACTGTGTTTAAGTTGATATCATACTCTATGGTGCATCGTACCTTTCACTGTCAGGATAGCTGTAGTAACTGCATTAAGTGCCTGATAAAGGACTTCACCAGCTTGCTCTAGCTTGACTTTGTGCAAGGTTAGGAAGCGTTTTCCTCCTTCAGTTTTGATTTCACATGTCTGGAGAGATGACAGACTTTGGTAAATACAATGCCAATGCCTTACCACTAGGTATTTTTAATAAATGGAATCTATAAATATTTTATATGCAGTGAAAAGTCAGCTAGAAAGATTGAAATTGCTTTTTGAGGAAAGTTAACACTTTTACTTATTAATAAAAAAATAAAGTACATTTCTTCAGTGTTCCATACTTCTTTTAAATATCAGCATCATTCCTAGCAATGTATGTGGGGTATTTTTTTTTATTGTCTGAATAATGTGCCGTAATCCTTTCAGAAAATGAAGCCCTTAAAAACTTATCTTTTATAGTACATAATTCTTACTTAGAGAACCAGTGTTTTTTCATAACCACAATGCTTAGCTTTTCTACACTCTGGACTGAGTAGTAATGACAGACCTGCAAAGATTTTACCATAAAGATGCAAGGGAACCTGCTCACAGTGTCAAAATTTAAATAAATTGTGTTGCAAAATTCAAGGATGCTTACAGGTGAGGGTCTCAGGATTTCTCCTTTCAGCTTCCATTCACCAGGAATATCATGCTCAGATATTTCTGTGTCAAAGTTTGCTGTTTCTTTCTCGTAAACTGTAACATCCTCTAATGGCTTCAGAAGTTCAACTTCACGGTCTAGAATGCACAAATTAACACATATATAAATTAGGTCCAGTTTTGATAGATCTTCATAATAATTCAGGTTACCTTTTTTATCTGTTTGTTTAGAGGTTTTTGAACATTGGCCTATGAGTTGATTAAATATAATACAAATAAAAGCTTCCTTACCACCAAGTGTCAGTTTAGCTGGGTATCTGCGACCTTCAACTTCCACTGAATATTCCCCAATATCAGCAGGGCCAGCATTCTTGATTTTCAGGAAAATTTTATTTCCTTCTTTCAAGATTTCTGTCTTGTCAGTTGGTTCAGCAGGGATTTCCTCATCTCCTTTAAACCATTTAATGTTTGGTGTATCCTTGACTATGTCACAGGTGAAAGTAGCTGTTCCTTTTGGTTTCACATGCTGGTCTCTTATGGGCTTTACTAACCAGTCTCTTATTACTTCTGCATGAAAAAAGTTACATATTTTTATGTAACAGCTGAGCAGACTTTTATTGCAAATAGATGGGTCATAAATAGAAGAAGTACAACTATCAGATTTTGTATTGCAACAAGATTTTAATAGCCGTAAAAATCTTATCTGTCCATTTATATTGTAATACTATGAGAAAAAGCTTTCCTAATTTTAAAACAGCCCAAATATCCTACAGAGAAATAAGAACGTGATTTTGATTTCTTACCTACTACCTTAACACAAGACAAGCAAGACAGCTCAGAGTCTTCCACAGTAACAGTGTAATTTCCAGCATCAGCATCATCTGAATCAGTGATTGTGAGGGTATGTGACAAACCAATAATGCCCAGAGCAAATTTCCCAGGCTTGTCTTTGATGATCTTCCCATCCTTCCTCCAGACCACATTTCTTTCTTTGTTAAGCTCACACGTCAAGTACAGTGGCTGGCCTTTAATCACAGTGACCTCTTCATCAAGAGGTTTCACAAACCGCACTGGGAGTTCTGTAGGAAACATAACATTTTGATTAATCTCCTTTAGATACAGAAGGTGTGATGCAGAAAGGCCCTACATATTAAATCAATATGTGTAGTGATTGATGGAAACAAAAGGATGCATCTACCAACCACCATAAATTCACAAAGTGACAGTACTTCTAGCTTGAGGAATAGCTAGCCTTTAAATTATTGATAAACTTGAAACAAGCAATACCTTCAACAATGAGTTTGGCTGTAGAGGTTTTCTCTTTGTTCCCCAGTCGTAATACACAAGTATATTCACCAGCATCTGACAGCTGGACATCAATAATATGCAGCTTCCTATCTTTGCCATCAGCTATAAACTTGTGTTTTGGGCTCTCTCGGATGTTACTTCCATCTTTCATCCAGCTGGTAATTGCAGTGGATGGTGAAATAAGGACTTCAAAGATTGCAGAAGACCCAACAGATTCAGCTTCTGTTAGTACTATATCTTTCATCTCCTTGACAAACTTCAGTGGTACAGCCTTGAGTTGGTAAGTGAATGGAGGCTCTTCAGGAGGTTTTTCACCACCACTGCCTGGTCTGAGCTTCCTTCTTTCTGCATCTGCTGGTGAAGGTGTCTTCTTGGCTGTAATTCAGATTAAGAAATGAATAAACTAATCCTGAGTTATTGCTTTTGCTTGTAGATATTGACTTGTAGTATCCTACCTTTGACTGGACTGACACCCTTTGGAGTTTCTTCTTTTGATGGCTTGGCCTCTGAAGTAGAACAGCAATATCATTAGGAATGCAGTTAAATAAACATATGTACTAAAATTAAGACAAAAATTTCTTTTACAAATAATTTTTTCTCTTCCTTTAGCTATACAAGAGGAGGAAGATATAAACGTATGTATGTATGCAACTACTGTTTATATCTCAATGGTAAGGTCAATATCTTGAAGCATGGGAAAGACGCATATTCAGCAGTGGGGACTGAAAGGCAGCTTGGGAGCTCCTAGTTCCTCAATTTATCGTCCTGCCCATTATTTTGCAAAATTCTGCTGTTCCCTGACACTTTACTCACAATTAGGCCCTTGATCAATACCCATCTGTCAACCGAAATAGCTTAGGGGTTTTTTAGGAAAAACACACACTTTTACTAATGAAGACAACAAAAATATAATTGTATACATTAAATACATGTTTCAGGAAAATGTGAGATATGTTCTGTTAATTGCCCAGCTTGTGATGAATCATCTCAGACTTTTGAAAATATTTCCCATGCTATGCTACTTCTTATCAGAATTTTGTGAAAGGAAATATAAAAGATACTTTAAATGGGAGAATGATATGAATGAAATGCAGGACAGATTTTATTGCAGTGGATGGAAAAATGAATACTAGAAAAAATGTGTGAGGTTTTCTGAGAAGATAATGGCACACAACATGACTTATGCAATCTTATAGAAGTGTAAGACTGACAATGAACATTGATCCCACAGATGTAAGTACAGACAGATAAAACAAACATGTGAAGAGTGGCTGAATGCCAATACAGCCAGCTGACAGACTAGATGGAAATGTGAAAGGTGCTAAAGAACAAAACCAAACATTACAATGGCAAATGGTATTCTCCTGAAGCAAATAGTACAAGCACTTTGTGGAAGAATTTGGCAGCAGTCTTCCTCACCTCGCTTTGAATGAGTCTTTGCAGGAACATCCAGAACTTCACGTGATCCTCCAGGTGCATCCAAATTCTTGTTTTCACTCGAAAATCTACTGGTCTGCTCAATCACACAGGTGGGTTCTGATTTCTGGTGTTCTTTCTCTCCTTCTGCTTTCTTGGGAGTTATTAACTTACCTGTGCTTGAGGAGTAAGTAACTTCTCCATTTGCATGGATTCCTTTGCTTGATGGCATTTTGTCTGAAAGCTTTCCCTTCTCTTTTTTCATGGCAATAGATGTGCTTTTTCCAATGCCATGTTTAGTTGATGTTTTTAAATCTGATGTACCTTCTGTCACTGGAAACTCTTTTCCCAAAAGCTTCATTTCTTCCACAGTCAAAGAAGATTTCTTTTCTTCAGTTATATCTTTGCTGCTTTTGATAGCTGGGGTTTCTTTACCTTCATCCTGAATGGTATGAACTTCTTGAAATTGTTTTTGATCTTGACTTCCTGGCGGCTGAAAAGACACTTTCTTTACTGCCTGAGATTTGTCAACTATTTCATCTTTGACTCCCTTTTCATGTTCTTCTACGGAAACTTCACCTTTCCTTCCTTCTCCTGTAGTGGCTGTATCAAATTCTTCTTTTTCCACAGGTAGCTTTTTGGGGTCATTTGACTGTCCAATTTTGTCTTTTTTTAAGTGGGTTTTGAAAGTAGTTTTCTCTTCCTTCTCTGGTATAATCTTTTTGCCTTTTTTCTTTTCACTTAGGCGTGCTTTCTCAGTCAACAATTGTCCTGAACCCTCCTCATAATGAACTTCTCTGTCCTCTGCAGAATATTTTTCTTTTGCTTTCCTTTCCACTACTTCTTGCTTAAGAACAGATGGTTTAAAGATTATGTAAGCTTTTTCTTTGGGAATCTCCTCATCTTCGGTGGGGTATTCTAGGTCAACATCATCTCTCAGTGCTGGTTCAGTCTCCTCAGACAGATCTAAGGAATGTAGTTCTGCTGATGTAAAGTCCAGATTCCTATCTTGAATAATTTCCATTTTCTTTTCTTCTTTATTAAGTATTTTATCTATAGGAATTTTAGCTACTGTTGTACCAGCTTTCTCCACCCGTTGAGTTTTATTTTGTATGCCATGCTCCTTCATGGATTCTCCAAGAAGAACTTCAGAGTCCTCTAGAGAAAAACCTCCTCTCTCTTCTTCACTTCTAAGCAGAGGAATTTCAGCTATTCCTGCCTCTGTGATATCCTTTACAAATGAAGTTTTATCCTTAATGGGAAATTCTTCGGGTTGCAAACTGACTTTTGATTTTCTTTCTTTTCCTAGAAGTCTTTTCTGGTCCCTAGGCTCATATGGCTTTCTGGGTGTATTTTTAGGTACATAAATTGACTCAATTTCTTCTTCTTTTTCATGCACAGGAATCTTTCCTTCATGAAGAACACTAAACTTTTCAGAGACTTCCTCTACAGCACCTTCCCTATGAACAATCAATTTCACTTCATCCCCCTTTTCTTCTCCAGAATCTTTTTCCACACATTCAGATGCTATAGAAATCAATTTCAATTCCTCATCAGAGAGTGGTGGTTCATCCTTTGCATAAGTAATGTGATCTATTACAACTTCTGTTTTCTCACCTGTAAGAGTAGTCTTTCTTGAAACTATAGGTGGCATTTCTGGCTCCTCTTCTTCAGGGGCCAGAATAAAATATTTAAGAGCCACTTTCTCCTGCTCATCTCCCTCTGGCTTAAGTATTCCATCAGCTGTTTCCAGTGAGATTTTAAACTCAAGTGGCTGTACTGTCTGAATGTCCAGAACTGTTTCCTTAGGACTTACTCTCTCTTTTATATGCAAGCTTTTCTCAAACAAAATCTTCTTTAACACAATTGACTCTGGCTTTTCTTCTTCCACTGGGGGCATTTTATCTCTGTGCTTTAGTACAGATGGTGCATCAGGCTTTTCTGCAGCTACAAAGGTTTCACAGGTAATTTAGAGAGTTAAAATCCATAAGAACAAGCATCAGGAATAATCTATTTTAAGACAAAATTTCCAGCTATACCTGAAATAAAATGAACATAGAACACTTTTCCTCCACACAACAGAAAATTTACAACACAGTGACAAAACATAAGAAAGATAAGAATGGCACACACAAACAGTACAGAAGACTTAAGTAAACCACTGTTATGGTACAGGGCATTGTCCCACTAGTTTGCCAATTTAAATCCAATTCAGGTAAAAAGTAGCAGAAAATGACAGCTTTCTAAGGCCTATCTGGTCACCTATATAAAATGAGTCAGCTATGCCACTGCAGGCCTGGCTACATCACCAAATAAATGGCTAAGAGACATTTATAGTTAGGCCCAAGTGCCCAAGATCTGAGCCCTACTGTAACATGAGACTCTTTGAACAAACAGCATGTGCATCAGCTCTACTGATGGACTTCTGGCTCAGAGTACTTCAGAAGAATTGGACTCTTCACCTTGCTCTTTCACAGCAAGGTATGAACTGGGGTCCTAAGCATATCAAATGAAAGCAGCAATACTCTAGTTCTTCAACACTACTGCCACTTTTCCTCAGGACATCAACAACACATTAAAAACAGAAAACCAAACAACATAAGAATTGTTTAGAAACAATTGTGTAACCTTTCTTTTGCTATACAGAAAATGCAAGATGCAGTTCACAAGACATACAGCAGGACATAAGCAACATCAAGGAATCAACAGAATACATAAATTTCACAGCAAGACAATAAGGGCACACATATCACCATCCAGAAACAAGAGCACTGATTCCTCTCTATGGTATATCAGAGACACTTGTCTTTTAGATTAGGTGACAGTACCTAGAATAACAAGATCCTTGAACAAGACCTCAAATCTTCCTGTAGTGAATGAATTATGTGATTGTACAGTTCTTAATTCTCTTTATCCTGAAGGTATTTAGGTATCTCAGAGAGAAAAACCCTACAAATAGCATAGAATAAACATAAATACCTGCTTTCTTTCCAACCACAGGGACTGTCACTGGAGTAGTAACAGCTGGTGCTGGTTCTGCTACTGGTTTTGGAGATTTTAGTGCTGTAGGAAAAAAAACAAAAGAGTTCTCATATATTTGTTTTAATAATTTTGTTTTAAGTATTATGTCCTTTAAAATGTTCTGTAGATTATATGAAGGTTTCAGTCTTTGTAATACTAAATACATTTGTTTAATGTCCTTTTAGGCAGAAAACTCTGGAAAATACTAGACACACAAGAAAGGCTGCACCAGTATTCATGAGTAAAGAATTCTTACCTACTGCAGGTTTAGGTTCAGGCCCAGGAACTGGGATAGCTGCTTTCTTAGGTTCTGGCATTTCAAGCACAACAATTACAAATTGGTTAATTTACATGTTTTGTAATCCCATGGAAAATTAAAGTTAGAAGCAACAATACAGAGAGAGTTAATCAAAGACAGAAATTATTTTTTATATTTTGTTTAGCCAGAACACAAGAAACTAACTGCAGATGAACTCTTGTAAAGCAAGATGCAATGGAAAAAAGATTAATTGTTTGAACACTGAAGAATTAAAGACAACAAGAAAACCAGAAGAATGCAAAGTGGTTAAAGATGGCACAATACTCCTGGGCAGACTGGATGATAATAATGCATGAGGTTAATATAGCATGATACTCAGGAATAAATATCATCTAGTAGCTGCAATAAGGAAAAAGAGCATCACAAGTCTGTACCTTTTGGTGGTTCGGGCACATATTTCTCCTCTTTTTTTATGACAGGTATCTCAGTTTTCTTCTTAGGAACTTCTGGGACTTTAAAATATTATTTTTATTTTGTAAGAGATATTGAAACACCTTGAATCCCCAAATACAATTATTTCCAATTTATTTAAAAGTCATAAACAGTTTCAGATGTTCATAAGGTTTAGGAGTATGTATTTTTACGAATGAGATTTGAATAAATCAGAATCACTAAATGGAGAAAAGGGCAAATATTTGCAAAATGTTAATTAAGCTTATGCTTGGATTAACTCTTTTGCTGTATTTATATTTTTATGAGTATTATAAAATATTTGTAAAATTCTCTTCTTCACAGTCAAGCCTGAGAAATAATCCCAAAACGCAGAATTCACACCCAAATATGGCTGTCAAATTTAGCTGTGCTTTCAGCAACCCTTTAATTTACACAATTAAGTTAATGCAAGCCATGTTTTAAAATCTCAGTTTCAATCCTGAATTTCAGAGAATGCTATTTAAAAACGTGATTTTTTGTATTAATTATGCTTTATGAGATAGATTGTAATCTAGTACCTTCAGGTTTCTTAATTTTTTCTACTGGTGTAGGTACTGGTTTAACTTCTGGTTTTGGTTCTTTTTCTGGTTTAGGTTCTTCCTCTTCTGATTTCTTTTTAAGAACTTTAAAGGAAAAGGAACTTCAGTTTAAAAGCACAAATAAACAAAAGAATAAGACAGTGAACAACAGTGAACGAGACAAAAACTTAAGAATATACAAAAAATTATAAAGAAACAGAAATGTAAAACATATAGTTCAATATAAATGGAGGATTTCATGTAACTGTTCAAGATACTATTCTGAAAGCCTTTTAAAATTTGAAGTCCTCTAGAGCAAAAAGATACTTTTATTAAGAGCAGTCCATCTGAGAGGAAAGATGTCAATGATAGAATAAAATTTCTTGTAATATCTTATCAGATATTCCTTATCATATTTGAATGATGACTTACTACACATAACTATGCATCAATAACTGTAGTTACAGGTGATTTTCATGGACAAAATGTAGGATTATGGATTAAACTCCCATTGACTTCAGTGAGAGAACAAGAGTGAAACTTTAAGTGTTGTGTTTGGAGAGCTCAAATCTATATAATGTCTGTTTTTGTTTTTACCTATTTAATTTATTTTTGTCCTGTCAGATACCAGTCTTGGATATCTAATGAGAGTGTCATTTAAAAAACTTAATGTCTATATTTTACTATGTTGTCTGAAATTTGAAGGTCTGCTGCAAGGTACATGGGCATGAATCATCCTGCTGTGGTATTTCAAAGAGAACTGGAATTAGTGCTTCCTTTTTATAAGCAATAAATTGAGCATGAAGTGATTCAGAAGGCTCCAGACTCTGCAGGAAAGCGGACTGATGTCCAATAATACCATGTGGTTCTGTGATCTGTGCAGCACTTCTAAGAAAACCATAAAAAAGAATACAGATGCATATGTAACTTTAATAACATTTACACTGTCACTGGAAAATATTTAGGGGTCCAGAAGGCTGAAGACAGTGGAAAACTGTTCAACTTTAGCATAGGCTTTATCGAAATTCAGAAGAGAATTATAGGGAACCATATTTTCAGTGTTCTGCTCTGTTTTCATCACAGATTCTTTGGATCTGACAGATTTTCAGGATATCCCCACTTCATTCTGCAACTAGAGTCTTTCCCCAAGAAACATATATGAGGTAGTACGTTGTTAGTGTAGTTTTCCATACCACACACATAAAACAATGTTACTTAGGGGAGTATACAGAACAGTGTTAATATGCTGGGCTTTTTAAGCAGAGCCAAGTTACTGTACCTCTTTTCAAAACAACTTCTTCTTTTGGTGGAGGAGTAGCTTCAGGAATTACTCTGTGAGGTTTCTTTACAAGTCCAGGCACTTAAAAGAATATTATTCTTGATTTTATTATGGGTTCATAAAAGTAGTAAGAAATAACCAACAACTAATGATTCCAAACACACAAATCAAATACTGGTCCACTATGAATACTATAAGCAATTATTATTGAAATTGAAGTCAATAGTTTTAATACATTATTTGTGTACAGTTGTCTTCTAGGCTTATGCATAAGAGGAAATTTACATACAAATCAATGAAAGACAAGTATGGTTTGACAAAACCATAAAGGTTATGTATTCAAAGAGAGTTATAGTAACATTTTGATCTTCTTTTCCTCTTTAAATTACAGGCTGATGTTACAGATCTATTCATCTGAACTGCCTATCTATGATGTTCACAAGGATCCAGTTGGTTTAATTTCTAAACTTGGAATGGCATTAAGAAGAGATGTTCGCTGTTCAGTTGCTTAGCTTGTCTTTAGCTCCAGCACATATGAAAAATATAAGGAAGTGCTTTTTTTTTGTTCTCTTACAAAAATGTTACATGTCAGACAAATAATAAAATAAGCATGTTTGAACAATGTTATATATAATGAAACAGTATATTATTTTTTATTTCTCCCTAAGCAGAGATCCAAAGTGAGCACCTACACAAGTGACAAAACTAATAAAAACTCTCTCACTCTTCTGTGATTCTGTCTCTTTCATCTCATGATAAATATGAATATATACAACCAAGACTGGAGTCCACTGTTGGGCACAATTATACATAGACAGCTTTTTGATATTTCTGATCAAATTAAAGAAGATACCAAGAACTAGAACTTCGAGCTCATGAGAGGCTTACTTTAAGTAAGATTCTTATATTGGCTAGGTACCTTTAGCAGGTGGGGGTTCCAATTTTGGAGGCTCACCAGGTTTTGCAGTCACAACTTTCTTCCTTGATTCAGGAGCTTTAAAGAAAATTATTTTAATTTTACCACACACATCATTAGATTCAAAAAAGAAGAGAACTTTCTAAAAAATCCAGACTGATTAATACTACTGATATAATAGAAAGACAAGAGCTACAAGGCTAAGATTCTGGCTGATCAACTGCTTAGAAGTCGTCAGATGATCTGTAGGAAGCACAGTTAATCTGAAAACCATGTTCATATAGTAACACCATCAAATTATTCCTGAGGATTCTTCTCATTTGTCAGAACATGTTAAAGATAGAAGAATTATGTTAAGGCTAAAAGAATGTGTTAACTTGGTTAAGATTTTTTAAATTTTTTTTTCCATAACCATTGAAAAGAACCCATGTAAACTGACTAGTAAAAAATCATAAGGGATTGATCATTAGTAAGGCGCACCATTAGAGTGATAGTAAAATAGAAAAGGAAAAAAAAAAAGAAAAGATCCAAAGTGATACATTTAAAAGCATGCTTTTCAAGATTCATCAGTATAATTTAAAAGGATTATATGATTCAGTTCCCAATGTTAATTGTGGATTCAGGTGATAATACCTTTAAGCAGGCCTTTTACCAATTTAATATCTTCTGTTGGTGGAGTAGGTGGTGGTGGTTTTCTCTTTTCAGGGATCTTCTTTTCAGGTACTGGTGCTTTAAATAATATTAGTTAGATTTAGTATAAGTTTACTACCACAATATTTATGTGAAGAGTAATGTACAAATGTAAAGATGTCATTTTTTCATTTTCAGAGAAGCCAGTGAAAAATCTCATTTAATGAAATGGGAGTATGAAAGAGCCTTAGACTATTGCTCTGTAGCATGCACACAATACAAATATCCGAGTTGACTTAAAAAAAGCATGTTAATAACATGACAACAAAGGTGGGAAACCAAATGATGGGAAGACTCCCGTTGACAAGAAACAAAGTAAAAGCATTAAAAATAATCTGTAAATTGTACTTAGAATTAGGAGATCAGAACTCATTTCCAAAACCTAATAACAGGAATAATTATGCAGAGACCTACAACATACAGATACAAGTGTGACGAATGACAAAGCAAAGAAAAAAACTGCGCAGTAATGAAAGAAAGGTGGCTGGCAGCCTCTAGGTAGGTACTTCGTATACCTTCAGCTGGTAAAGCTTCTTCTACTTCTGCAGCTGGAATTTCTTCTGTTTCTTCAGGCTTAATCTCCTTTACAATTTCATATTCTTTAAAGAATATTGACAACAGGTGTAAGTTTCCAGTGATAAGATCGTTTCACATGAACAATGATGTAGCTATCACTAAAAAGAAATCTACTCCAATAGACACAGACAAATACATATTTGGATAAGTAACCACTCAGTATCTGTTTCCTGTGCAGTTAATGCATGCTTTTGAAAAACTACTCACTTTCTATGTAAGAATGAATCAGGGTTGTGTGAAGGACAGTAATTTTTTTATGCTTATAATATAAACTAAACATTAAATTTGTGGATGAGTCATTGTAATTGGAAAGAATAAAAACTTTAATGCTCTCAATTAATTTAAGATTACAACAGCAATATAAATACTAGGTCTTAAGAGACTCGAATGTAGTGGGAATTGATTATTATCTTAAAAAGAGACACTTTGTTAGGAATAACCCGTGTAGGAGTATATGTCACTTGAAAATATTTTATTTTGAAAGTGATATTTTACTTCCAAATATAAAAATATAATAGTAGATACAAGAAATATAGACGAGTATCATATGAATTAAAAAAATTTAAAAACATGGGGAAAAAAAGGACAACATCTATTTTAAAGCTTATGTTTGGAAGAAAAGGACAAAGAGTTGTCCTTACAGTAATAGCAATAACAGCATATACCTTCACTTGGTAGTGGTTCAGGTATTTTAGGAGCAGTCACAGGTACTTTCTCCTCTGAGACAGGTTTCTTGGGCATCTCAGGCACTTCAAAAAATATTAGTTCCTTTTATTTGCATGTATATAAATGTACACATGAAACATAAAATAGACAGACACCTAGCACACAGAAAATCACAGTGAGTAGAAGACCCCTGGCAATATATACCTTTGGTTGGAGGTGGCTCCGGTTTTTTAAATTCTGGCTTTTTAGGTGTTGTCAGAGACATTTTCTCTTCTGTGACAGTTCTCTCTGACACTTCAGGTGCTTTAAAGATATTAGTAAATAAAACCAGCATTAAACCTTGACAAAATTTTCCGTTTTTGTGAACATTAAGATACATACATTCAATAGTGAAAAGTTCAATTACTAAAAATGAAGAATAAAATTTTAAGTCTCAGACTATTCACTCATATACTTAAGCACTGCATACATCAGTGAAACAAGGGGAAAAGTATTCAGAGAATGGAGAAAAGGGGAGGCTCAGTCATCGACGTATGTACCTTTAACAGAAGGAACTTTATGTTTTTTAAGGACAGGCAGAGGCTCTGGTTTCTTGGGCACAGACACAGGCTTCTTGGACACAGACACAGGCTTCTTGGACACTGCTACAGGCTTTGGGGGAACGACCACTGGTGCCTCCACTTCTGGCTCTTCCTCCTCAGCCACCTCAGGCACTTTAAAGATATTAGTTCCTTTCACTTGAGTGAGCTAAAGGTCAAAAACCAGCCAAACAGCAAGCAGCAAAGCAGGAAAGTAAACTCTCAACAGACTAACGGAGGCCTCTTCAGAGAACCACTTTTCATTCAGTTGGACTCCATGCAGCAAAGAAACAAAGTATGGGCTTATAAGAAAGCACTTGTTGATGAATCCCACCATCTCCTGCAGGCATGTATAGGCACATACAGACACAGCATGACCAAATGCCGCTCTCACCCCTCCCCACAGAATGCAGTGTGGCAAAGAGCACTCAGTATTGCGGCAACCCAGAGGCCACGGCAGGGTCTTTCAGAACATCACCGTATACCTTCAGCTGGAGGAGCTTCTGGCTCTTCAGGCTCAGCAAATGGTGCCACCTCTTCTGGTGCTTCCTCCTCCTCTTCCTCTGCCAGGACCTCTGCCTCAGGCATCTCGGACACTTCAAAGATATTAGTGTGTTTCATTTTACATTGGTGAGAGCACATGCCAAGTAGGAACAAAAAACAGGGCAACACAGACACAGAACGTCACAACAGCCAGCTCAAAACCTCCCACACATGTACAACAACCATTTACCCAGCATGCCCAACCTTGAGAGTCTCAGTCTCAAAACAGAAACAGGCCAAGAGAGCACAGGATAGTGCTTAAGAGAAGATAAAGTATCTTCTTTGTTAAGTTAACCATGAAGACAGGTACCTCTAGGGGATGGAAGCTCTGGTGCTTTGGCAATGGCCACAGGTACTTTTTCCTCACAAGTAGCTTTCCTGGGCACCTCAGGTGCTTCAAAGATAGTAGTAGTGGTCAGATTTTTACATTAAACAGGATGATGAACAATGAAACACAAACTACAGATGAGCTCAGGAAAGTAACCAAACTGCTCTCACGGTATCAACCCATGTCTGTCTCTCTCACTCACACACCTAAAACCACACACAAGCACAGGTACAGGCACCAGCACTGAGTGGTGATGCCAAGTAGGGTCTGTGAGAGAACTATTGGCTTTGTTTAGGCACAGCTCGAGGGTGAGGTGTGAATTAGGATACCCCCCACTGTACTCAGCAGCCTTCCCTCCCGGGGAGGAGAGACTGTCCTTCTCGGCCTTGCTGGGATCTGACTCTTCCCTAGGAGCAACCTCAGGCCACATAACATCTGTTGCCATTCCTCATGAAGCTGTGGGTGTTTTGCATTCAGCAGTGTGGGCAGTGACAGGGTGAGTGACCTGGTATTTCTCCTTTGTCCCTATTTCTGTCCTCCTCCTTTTACAAAATTTGTTTATGTTTTTTTTTATTTGTTTACTTTCTTATCATAAGTAGGTCTTTTGCCTCAATTTTTATTTCACTGTTGCAACTTCCAGTCTGTATGGGTCATCGGATTTTATAACCATTCCTTCTTCCTTATAAACTCTAAAATTATCATAATTTTCTTTAAACATTTGATATACTGTCAGTTCTTCTTACTGCCTTCATATGTGCATTTCTGAGTAAAAATTGGATTTCATGTTGAAAGATTCATGTCTATCATATAGACTAACTGAGATGGTTAAGAGTCATGGAGACATTCACTGTGTCAATTTAAGAAATCAAAATTGGGCAGTAACTTGAAAAACAGGATAAAGATTTATAATGTAACATTTTAGTATCTCCTGATTCAGAATATGAAAACAAAACTATCATTTGAGTTGTTTGTATGAAATACTAGGTAATTGAATTCCTAACTTATACACAGCACAGAACATAGAAATTTTAGGTAATCACAAATGGACAGGATAATAGACACCAGAAATATCATGTAAGACAGTAGGAAACAGTCTCATTCAGGCTGATGCACAGGATGACAAGTACCTCGAACTGGTGCAGGTTCTGGCTTTTTTGGCACAGTTACAGGTATGGGCTCTTCCAGAACACCTTTCTTGGGCATCTTGGGCACTTCAAAGATATTAGTAGATTTTAGTACTGTGGGCACTACAGATGTATATGGAATAATAAGACAATCAATAACACATGCACACAGTCTTCTTTGAGAAAGTGCTGTGGTTACATTCAGGCATCGGTTAGGCTTTGCTTCAAACACGTGGAGTGACCAGGGTGTCAAATATGTCACGCAGAAGGTGGGCATTCTGCATTCAGCTTCTGTTTCTGAGTCAAGGTGGAAATGTAGAAAACGTACGCCCTCTTTGTAACAGCAGATCAGAGACTTATTTATGGAATGCTACTACCTTTGAGTATCAGTCATCTATTATTCATGAGTATTTTATCATTGTAACAATTTTTTTTACAAACAAAACCTTTTGCTTTATCACTACCACTTTTTTTCTATTAGTTATTTCTATTCTTTACACCTCCTCTTCATTTTCAGTTTTCCTCAGTTCCTGTCTCTTAGATTCTATTGTTTAGAGAAATATATACTTCCTCTCCACTCTTTTGGATTATATTAATGACCTTTAATGTGCTAATAATATCATCTGTAGATATATCCTGTCTTTTGCTATAAAATCTACCTGAAGTATGCCGGCATTAACTTACTTTTAAAGAGGTAGAGAACTGATACTGATGCTGTCATCCAGCGACACAGTCTATTAGAAAATTCAGGGTTGCAACACTGTGTTCTTTAAACTGAAGACTTATTTGCAGGCTCTGCTTCAGAACAACATATTGTGCCATTTAAACTAAGAATTCAGTAAGCGTTAAGTTCTTAAACTTTGCAAAAAGTTCAGAAAGCTGCAGGTATTTTTCAAGAAATTGATTCTAGTTTTTCTGTCATGTTTTTGACACTTCACATTGTACTTCATATTTCTTACACACTTATCTCTGATAGGTCATCACCAGAAAAACTAGTCTAACTTACATCCAGAAAAGTGTGATGTTTCTTTCTAATGATGTTGATAATAGTAATGACATGTACCTTTGGCTGGTGGCAGTTCTGGTTTTTTGGATACAGCAACAGGTGATTTTTCTGGCAGGACAGCTTTCTTGGGCACCTTGAGCACTTTAAAGATATTATTCCCTCTTAATTTCACAGTCAAAAAAATATGAAATATCATAACATGATAAAATCAAAGAGTTTAGATATTTCTAGCACTGCATCATTCCCCTACTAATGGATTGGTTAGTCACATATGCAAAGATAGGCACAGCAGAGGGTAGAGGACACATAACAAATCTTACAAAAAGAAAAAAGGTATAAAAAATGAAAATATTAATAAATACACTGAAATAAAAATCAAATCCCCAAGAAGATATACCTTTTGCTTGTGGAGCTTCTGGTTTCTTGGGCACAGCCACAGGTTTCTTGGGCACAGCCACAGGCTTTCGGGGAATGACCACTGACACCTCCTCTTCTGGCTCTTCCTCCTCAGCCACCTCAGGCACTTTAAAGATATTAGTTCCTTTCACTTGAGTGAGCTAAAGGTCAAAAACCAGCCAAACAGCAAGCAGCAAAGCAGGAAAGTAAACTCTCAACAGACTAACGGAGGCCTCTTCAGAGAACCACTTTTCATTCAGTTGGACTCCATGCAGCAAAGAAACAAAGTATGGGCTTATAAGAAAGCACTTGTTGATGAATCCCACCATCTCCTGCAGGCATGTATAGGCACATACAGACACAGCATGACCAAATGCCGCTCTCACCCCTCCCCACAGAATGCAGTGTGGCAAAGAGCACTCAGTATTGCGGCAACCCAGAGGCCATGGCAGGGTCTTTCAGAACATCACCGTATACCTTCAGCTGGAGGAGCTTCTGGCTCTTCAGGCTCAGCAAATGGTGCCACCTCTTCTGGTGCTTCCTCCTCCTCTTCCTCTGCCAGGACCTCTGCCTCAGGCATCTCGGACACTTCAAAGATATTAGTGTGTTTCATTTTACATTGGTGAGAGCACGTGCCAAGTAGGAACAAAAAACAGGGCAACACAGACAGAACGTCACAACAGCCAGTTCAAAACCTCCCACACATGTACAACACCATTTACCCAGCATGCCCAACCTTGAGAGTCTCAGTCTCAAAACAGAAACAGGCCAAGAGAGCACAGGATAGTGCTTAAGAGAAGATAAAGTATCTTCTTTGTTAAGTTAACCATGAAGACAGGTACCTCTAGGGGATGGAAGCTCTGGTGCTTTGGCAATGGCCACAGGTACTTTTTCCTCACAAGTAGCTTTCCTGGGCACCTCAGGTGCTTCAAAGATAGTAGTAGTGGTCAGATTTTTACATTAAACAGGATGATGAACAATGAAACACAAACTACAGATGAGCTCAGGAAAGTAACCAAACTGCTCTCACGGTATCAACCCATGTCTGTCTCTCTCACTCACACACCTAAAACCACACACAAGCACAGGTACAGGCACCAGCACTGAGTGGTGATGCCAAGTAGGGTCTATGAGAGAACTATTGGCTTTGTATAGGCACAGCTCGAGGGTGAGGTGTGAATTAGGATACCCCCCCACTGTACTCAGCAGCCTTCCCTCCCGGGGAGGACAGACTGTCCTTCTCGGCCTTGCTGGGATCTGACTCTTCCCTGGGAGCAACCTCAGGCCACATTACATCTGTTGCCATTCCTCATGAAGCTGTGGGTGTTTTGCATTCAGCAGTGTGGGCAGTGACAGGGTGAGGAACATAAATTACATAATCATTACTATTTCTCTCCTCTATTTCTGTTGTATTTTTTTTACCTCTTTTGCAGTATAAGTATGTGCGGGCTTTTGACTTAGTGAGTTTTCAGGGCTTCTCTATTCATGCATTTAGAAATTGCATTTGGCCAGAGTAAAAGCTCTACCTGCAGAGTAAGCAAGTTTCCTTGCTCTCCTTCTTCGTGTGATGCAGAATTGTTCTTCACAAACACTGAATATTTGTTGGTCTTGTACTTAACAACTATGCAATTCAATTGTAGATTTGCATATCCCACTTTCTTGGCTCCCCATGAACTTATGCTCAGAAGATTTATGTCAATGTATGACTACAGATGTATGTCTTTCTCATATTAAATTTGACCACAGAATGAAGACCATTCTGATCTACCATTTATTTGAATAAGCACTGTATTTACTAATGAGTTTGGAGTATCTGTTATTTGGGATTTAGACCCAGATCACATGTGCCCAATTCTTAAAATACTACTGTCCTATCTAGGTATTTCTCTCTTTTTACATCGGGACTTCTTTTCCCATAGCTACTTCAGTTCCTTCACTGTTCATTGAACCTGGCTTTCCTCATTTTCTTGGAAGTGATCAGGTTTTGTTTGCTTTTTTTTTATTCATCAGGTTTTTTAATATTGCTGTATCATGACTGTCTGGTTGTTACTACCACACAATAGTACAGGGCTGCCACAGGTAGTGGTTAAAGAAAAATATTTTTGGTAAAAAAAACCCATTTATATTACTTGAGATTCTTGGCAAAATGATGAAGACAGAAGTTTACATGAAAAATCCAAAGTAGAAAGCACTTTCCTGTGGATCTTATGAGTTTTGACATACAGAATTTTAAATTCTGAACACA
>VZRW01006593.1:0-38251 GCA_013398125.1 Aegotheles bennettii
TCTGTGATTCTGTGATTAAGTTCTGGGATCACATCAGAGCCAATGGCACCCTTGAACTAGTAAAAACAAGCATGTTCAAGTGACCTGCTGGATTAGAGCCAGTATTTTCTGCCTTTTACAAGATGGAGTTCCTTAAATGAGGGCTTAACAGTAAATTCAAAGCCTAAAATTTCCATCCTAACAAAACTGCAATCTCCACAACAATTTATTTTTACTTTTCAGTCCCTGTTAGGGATTAAAAAGGCAGGGTATCCAGCATTTTTAACTCCATATGACAGCATCAGAGGGTTTGTGATTCACAGGCTTCCTACCATCCACCTCCACCCCTGCAAAAAAAAGTCTTTCTCTTCCAAAAAGAGAAGCTACAATAACTTTTTCTGTGTTCTTCTCTCTTCCTCCCCACCCCCTCCAAATGTACCTCCAGAGACACTATGTAGGCATCTAGCCTAGGTTCCAAGGCACCTGAGTGAAACTGAGTAGCAGCAGTTCCCAGAGCTGCATGAGGCTCCTGAGGGCCTCCCCTGCCACAAGTATAGTTCAGCAGCCAGAGGCTCAACGCCAGCCCCCTGAGTGACCAGACTGCCCTTTGGGCTCTGATGTGCCATGTCCTAGGTCCTGTGACCAGACATGTGGGTCTGCACAGCAGAGTATGTTAAGGTTCAAGCAAAGTAGATTTCCTTTATCATGCTGACGACAAAATCCTGGAAATCTCCATCTTAAGACTTAAGGAATACGCAAGCCAGGTGTGGAAACCTCTCCCTGTGTGGTCTCAACTTGGATACAACTGCAAGGATATATGCTTTGTAGGTGCATCAGTCTCTGCCTCTGAACTGTTCAGATGGAGGAGTTGCTTTGAATTTCTCTGAAGGCCTCTGGATGCTAAAAGTTAGGGCTCTTCAGGGGTATAGAAGACCTGAAAAATGTATACAAGATACCCTTTCAGTGCTCTGGACCCCATTTCTGGATGGACTCTGAGGAAATGTCTTGTAGACTGGGTAGACATATTAATTGGAAGAAATAATCAGCCAGCAAAGAAGGTCTTCCACTGAAAGGTTTGAGTAGGCTGAAGTTGAACTGCCAGGAATTAAAGACTGTTGTGATTGTTACTCAGTACGTTCATTTCCTCATATTCCAATTCATTACAGCAATAGTGGAAAGACACATGAGGGAATACTTCCTGTACCATATATTTAACTTCCATATATTTCCTTTTTTCTCTATTTCATACTCCCTCTTTTTTGTTTATACTGTTCCTGAGGTGAAGTTTGATTTTATGCATAGTTGACACCACTTCAGTTTGAAAGAAAACCAGTTTAATTTTTTTGGCCAATTCCAAATATATGTTCTTTTTTTCAGAAAAGTGCTGGATGAATTTCTGTTTATATAGAATTTTCTTTCAGTTCCAGGACCAATATTACATGTACTTTGGGGATGTCAACTTGTCTTCCTACTGTCTTAGTTATTTTGTGTGAAGATCCAGAAAACATGGGTCTCTTCTCTGGTTATGCAAGTGTCTCAGTTTCACAGCAGGGCACCACGAGTCACATAGACAGATTTATTGCTTACTCCTCTCCAGAGAAAAAAAGGAATAAACAGAGAACAGAGTCTTGGAAATTGAAAACAAACTATACTAATTTAATGAAACAGGGAAAAAAGGGAATAACGTGTGAAAGGGAAATGGAAGGGAAAAGGATAAATATATATACATATATTTACAAAATCCCGAAATCAGAGATCCAGGAAAAGAGTTCTCTTCTGGTATGCAGAAAAGCCAAAACAGTCTGTGCAGAGCTGAAAAAACTGATAAGGGCGACGCGGCCTGCTTCTCCCCCCCCTTTTCACTCCGTGCACAGGAATGCAGCCGAAACAGCAAGAGCAACCAAAGCAAGCAGAGAGCAGGAGTCGAAGAGAGAGAGACTTTCTGATTTCTTTGGCTTTTATCAGTTCTAGCAGGAAGTTTTGTTATGGAATACCATGTTCCTTCTCGAGATGGGTCCTTAAAAAGGACAAAAAGCTTCAAACCATAACAGCAAGGATGAGAAAAAAACCTGAGAATGCTGAAGGGTTTTGGGAATTATCAGTTCTCTGTTTCTTCAGAGGTGTCCCTTGGAGACCTGCCAAAGAAAAGGTTTATAAATGGTATGACCAACATACCTCACTGTAGTCCAGTTGGACACATATATGTTCTCAGTGTTTCCAATGTTCTTTACTGACAGAGAAATTGGATACTGCTTTAACAATATACAATTATGGGCCTGTTGTTGGGGTTTGATTGATGTCTAGGAATCTGACTGTACTGAGGTACAAACACTACTAACTGTAGTCCACTACAGTATATCAAGTTTCAGGCTGCATGAACTGTTGGTTAACATCACACCTGATTAAATTCTTAGGCATATAAATATGTCTCACTCTGACCATTATAGGGGGCAGTAAATATGTTTAGGAGTGAAAAACTCAGGTTCACATCCTTGTGGCACCTAACTGTTCATCTGTTTGCTGTTCAGTGGTGAGACACTCTCAGACTCTCCTTGGACACACACCACTATGCACAAACATTCATCACAGCAGGATCTTCAACCTCCATCTCACAAATGCAAAGCTACCTTCTCTCTAGCCAAATAATGTTTACATAATTCAACACAGCAAAACAGTTCCAGCTGAAAAGAGCCATCAATAAACTCATTCATCTATGCAGAAAGTATGTCTGAATCTTCCATATGTCTCACAGATACACTAACCCCCAGGCTATTGATTATTTGTGGAGGGGAGGAGGAAGTTCTTCCATTTACCATTTAAGTAAAATGGAGCACGTCTCTTGGTAAAAAAAATATAACATTGACAAACTGGACACTGCTTTTCATTGCACTTTGTATCCGGTTCCTCATCAGCCTTAAAGCAGCAGAGCACACCATGGTCACAGGGTTCAGGGCCACAGGAAGAGCATGTATCTGACCCCAGCTCAAGAACACCAATACACCTATGGACACACATTTTTAATGTTCAATGAAATCTGCCTGTGAGCTGATTAATTTTGTGTGTTAGTTGGGGTTTTCAGAAAAGTTTGAGGATGAAGTTGCAGGTGTGTCAAAGAAAATGAATGGCAATGACAGGGATAAAAATATGTCATGTCCCCACATCTGTGTTTGAAGTTCAGTCTCTGTTTTATTCCTCCTTGTCATGCAACACAGCTGCATTTTGGCAACGTAAATTTTGGCTTTACTGGTGTATTCAGGAAACCTATAGGCATCTGATAGTTCAGTAAAGGAACCTGCATTTGAGGAAAAGATGAAATAAAGCATTTTTGAAGCAAATGGAAGAAAAAGTTGAAGTGATATCACAATCTCTAAGTATTTGCCAGCAGGAGATGAAACTCTTTAAAAGGAAAAGACCTATTGGCATCTAATGGTGGAAAATGTAGTTAGACTTATTAAAGCTTAGTGCAATGCCTATTTTTAAATGAGTGCAATCAATAAATTAAAAAAAAAACAAAAAACTGTCAATCCACCATTCTTGAAATTAACACTGGATGACTTTTCAAATGTTATGGTTTGACACAGGATTTAGTTGGTGAAGGGACCAGAAATTTTTTTTCTCTGCAGCATCAATTACTAAGGAATTGATCAATAATTATTACTCTTATATTGGTGTCTCTTGTCTAAAACACAATAGGTTGCTTTATATAAGTAAAGATTTGAACAATGTTTTTCCATGTTTTCAGCCTGTCTAGATAACACAGCTTTGCCAAACTCTGTCCTGTTGCTCACAGGCTTTAGATTTTTTTACTAGGACTCCTGTGTTCCAGAGTACCTCAGAGATTCTGAAGTTCACCAGTAGCTTACTCTATTGCCTTTTCTCTAAACACTTACTTATCGCCTACTGCTGTAAAATAGGAAGAAAGGGTACTTGCCCATTTTTGGAAGGTATACCCTTTCTGGTCTCTCTGTCTACACTCTGGATTTATAAATCTTGGCACATAATCCTTAAAATAAGCATCTTCTATTGAGAAGTCAGGATAATTATTTGTGAGACAAATGGAAAGAAAATTAAGAAGGAAAAATTGTGAGAAGGAGTGAGGTACTAGGAAAGGCTAAGTAATAAATGACAGTTAACAGAGAAGAGGATAAGCCTTCCTTCCAGTTGTCGGGAGACCCGTGAGCAGGAAGCTATCCAAATAGGTACAATTTTAAACAAAAATGAAAGGTCCTCTCAGGTCACTACATGTTTCCTTGTTCTAATAAACTGAGACCAGTGACTTGAATCGTTTAGGAAGGGTCATGCTGGAGATCAAATAAACAGTGTCTATACCAAATACTAGCATGCGTCTCTGTGGATATAACACACCTATTCATGTTAGGTTCTGTTGCTCCATAACTTGTACATTTTCCTATTTAAGGCCGCAGTCAAATACACTATGCATTGACACAATGGACAGTAATGTTAATGACAGACTCCAGTGCCACAATGTGTATTTCTATAAATAACAAAGATGTTGGCATGGTAATTTTGTATTATTTCAACTACAAGTCTAATCAGAATTAGTCAGATTACTTTCAGCTTCTCTCCTTTCTCCTCCTCCTTCCCCACTCACAGTGATACACTTCTGAGCATCACACAACAGAATGAAAACTGCAGAATTCCATTGGAGAGAACTTCTGTTTGCTTCATGAGAATGAGTTTTAGTAAAATACAGTATGCTTAGCATTCAGTACTAATAGGTGGTCACAGTTAAATAACAGCCAAATTGCATCCACAGGATAATTAGAAGATCATACTATCCCAATAAAGCTTTTTTAAAAAGCTCTTGAAAATAATAAGTTAGGAGGATCATAGTCATGTAGAGTATACTGACCATGATGCAAGAAACACCTAGTAAAAATGGGCTCTTCAAAATCAATTTCAGGGCAAATAAGCTACTTTGTACATCAAAGTGAACAAGATACGAAGACAGAAGGAGCAGCATATACAATTTTTTGAAAACTATTATTCAAATCTGGGAACAAAGAATAAAACAAGAATGGAAACATTGTAAAGAAGACAGACTGGTTTCCAGTGACAGAACAAGAGGCAATGGGAAGTTTCCATCTGAACATCAGGAAACAATTCTTTATTGTGAGGGTGACAGAGTACCGGCACAGGTTGTCCTGAGAGATTGTAGAGTGTCCATCCTTGGAGGTCTTCAAAAGTCATTGACATGGTCCTGGGCAACCTGCTCTAGGTAGTCCTGGTGGAGCAGGGGTCTGTACAAGATGACCATCAAAGGTCCTTTCCAGCCCCAACCATTCTGCGATTCTGAGATAAAGACGCTACAGCACAGTCAACAGCCTGAAAGTAATGCAAGATTTCTGCTGTTCCTTTTTTGTTTATATTCACTCTCCCAGGTTTGTGAGCAAAATTTTTCATGAACAAAATAAATGTGATTTATTTTGGTATAATTTTTATACTGCATACTGACGTGGAGAACATTGCTTAGTTGCATAGAATGAAGAGTAGTACTTTTAGTTTAATATACAGAATAGGTTGTATATTAAGATAATACTAATATTTGATATTACAGTATTTGTTTTGTTCCACTAAAACATTATAATTCTGTTCATCCAGTCTACTTGTCTAGAATTTTTATTTTGAATGGGGTCTGATATACTCAGTTCCTCATAAGTCATTTTGGGAACATGGACTATATTGAACCGCGTGATGCATCTATTTACATCTGCAAATGCAGTATGTTCCTTCAAAGATCTGAATTTCAATGTGACTTTTTATTAATTTTAGCCCAATTCTTCTATCTTCTTTTCTTTCAAAAGCTTTTTGTTCAGAATAATTAGTACATTAATGCAAAATACCTTCCTTAGACAGAAAAGGTTCCTTTTAGCTCCCTCACGATGTGTCCAGAGATGCAGAACACTCCTGGAATGTCAACAAGCAGTTGGGTATACAGGCAAGTTATTTGGTCACTAGAAAAGTAGTTTCTTGCATGTTGTGCTCTTTCTTTCACAGTTTGACCCTTTTTATTCCCAGCGATCCCTGACTGAGCCTGTCAATCTCCAGTTTTCCCTGTTTATTTTTTTTTATTTCACTGATTCATTTTCCTCCCGCCATTTCAGCAGTAAAAAACTGAAACACATGAAACAAAATTGCCTTTTCTCTTGATCTCATCTTCTAACCAATCTCTCTTAGTGATTCTGTCTTTTCCTAAAATTCATTATTACTTTCATCTGCTTTGGTGGATAAAGAGAATAAGACTGCTGGGACTGCCCTTTTTTCTTACCATTGTGGGCCCTGCTGTCCCCTGAACCCACAGAGACTCATCAACCCAAGAGTCGGATGTTCAGCAAGTTCAGCACAGAAAGTGAAAACATTTAAAGCTGGCTTTCCTGGAAATGGCAGCTGTGGTTAGCTTCAAAGAAATGAAAGGGAAAAGCCAAAGGTACCAAAGCCCAGGTGCAACAAAACAGTGGTTATTCTCATTCTAGTTTCCACATTTGCTCTTTTTCAGATTTTTTTAACTTAGACTCTACCATTGTCAAAGCACCATTTTTCTTTTCCAATAATTTTGCTTTTTCCAGATGTGACTGTAGGCTTTCTAGTATTTTTACCAAGTAGGAATTAAGGCAGCTCAGATTTTACTGTGAAATAATTGATGAGGTTTACAACCCAGACAGCAAAAAAAGTAACCTTCATTTGATTTGTGTATGTCTTAATCTATGATGTCTGCACTACCTCATTTCTTATTTCCTTCTCTACTTCTTGTGCTGCTGGTAAAGAATTTATAACTGCATAGTTATGTTTTGTCTGCCTTTTCACAGAATCACAGAATCCTAGGGGTTGGAAGGGACCTTGAAAGATCATCTAGTCCAACCCCCCTGCCAGAGCAGGGTCACCTAGAGTACATCACACAGGAACGCATCCAGGCGGGTTTTGAATGTCTCCAGTGAAGGAGACTCCACAACCTCTCTGGGCAGCCTGTTCCAGCGCTCAATGTTAGTGTGCTGGTAGCCCAAGCAGAACTCTACACTTTTGGCTTCATCAGCAAACAGCACAGACTACTACACATGACTCCTATCTGAGTTCTAGCATCAGGCTATATTTTAAAAGAACCCTGCAACCACTCAGCTTCAGTTTTCCTAATTCTTCATATGTCATCCCTCTGTATCCTGCAGATCTCCTCTCTGACTGATGAGTAAAATTTCAACAGTGAAGCATTGCTGAACTTCTAAGTAAAGATTTTAAATATACAGAAAAATAATATTTTTTTCATTTAAGAAAAAAATATGTTAATCTGTCCATATTTATTAAGTCTGCCCTTTTTAAGAGATTTCTGATTTATTTTAGGCAGTGTGACATTTCACGTCTTGTTTCTTCTTTCTTTTTTCTCAAGTACCAAGTTGTTTTTTCTCCTTAAACTGAGGAGTTCTGCAAGATTCTGAATAGCTCAGGGTGTCAGGTCCCCTGAACACTAGAAAATGCTCAAACCATATTGCCAATTATAATTAAATTTCACTAAGAGCAAGAAAGTTAGGGGTTTTTTTTTTTTCAAAAGAGAAAAGGAGAACATACTTGCTGATGTCTTGACAAGAGGAGGTGAAGTGTGTGCCTTCATATCGAGAAAGTGATTGCAGAATGAAAGCTGATCTGTGCTGAGTAAAACTAGCACAAAAAGACCCTGGTGATGTAACTCGTGGTTGCCTCATGCATGACTTCTGCAAATTACTACATTTTAAAGAAGCGTAAAACCTGAAATAAATTATACCACCTGGCAGCTACACCAGGATGAAATCTCCTTTTTCACTCTGTGAAATGCCCAAGAGGGCATATAAATCCTTCAAAAGCTCTGTAAAGGGAGTTTGTTCAGAAGATTTTGGAAGGCCTCTTCAAAGTAGATTTCCTGAGTAAGCCTAAGTTCCTCAGAGATGCATGATACTTTGAAAATTGGATGAGTTGGGGTGAGGAGATTGTCTTTAGAATATTTTGGATATATTTCAGTTTTATGTTTCTCTTCCAAATTGCAGGGATCAAATTTCCTTCATGGTGAAAAATTTGTAACTTTCATTTTATATGTAACTTCGACTCTAGATTTTGGGACTTAGAGAACATCAGCTCTCAAAATATACATTGCTGTCTGTACTGCAAGTTATAGCTCTTAAAGAACAAGCAAGCAACAGAAAGACACAGTATGGATCGCATTGCCTAAAGACATAAGTATGCCCAAAGACATAAGTATGCATGTCTAATATCATTAACAGTAATATAAATGATCCCCAAAACAGTCAGAAAGGAACCTCTTCGTTATCCAGTGGCTCAGAAAATATTTCCCAGCAGTGTCAGGTTTCACTTTCCTTGAAGGTTTCACATATTATGCTTATCAATTTAGTTAAATGGATTTCTAGTAGCGGTATGCTATTTTTATAGACATACTATGAAGAGCTACTCAGAATATTTTTAGCAAAAGGTTTCTGTTGAAATATGCTATTTCTTTCAAGACAAATTTTTTTGTTTATGTATATTGATTTACAAGTTTTTGACAGAATGATTTCTGTAAGTGAGTTTCTGGATGCTTCAGGAAAGGCTGGCTATTTTCAGGCTTTAAAATCTAAGTGAAAGGGTTATGTTTTTAACAGTCTTTGATATGTGATTGATACTCAAGGACTGCCTTGCTTAAAGAACAATAAAGTATTGGTCTTAATATCTGGAGACTTTGCATGTAAGATTTCTGATTTGCTGTTTTCTCTGCTATAGCCATTGTGAGAGCTTAGCATGACTGTAGAAAAGTCTGCTCTGAGAGGAGGATCAGTAAGTGAGTTTGTTATATACTCTGGATTTTACTAATGTTTCTCCCAATCCTCTTGAGGCTGCTGAAAGTGGAAATTGCATTAAAATGTTTGAAAAAGTAGAGAAAAGAGTCTGAATTCTACTTCCTACCTTGATTTTTACATAAAAATACTAAAGATTAAGATTAGATTCCTAACAAAGAGAATTTATTTCTTTGCACTGTTTCCCTTCCTCTTGAACTTCAGTTATGTTTGGTTTAAATGACCTGTAAAATAATACATGAAAGCAGCTTCAGAAAGCAGCAGTGAATAATCTTATCATATACATTTGTCACTTATTGCAGCATATTTTTCTAAAATATGCTTTAGTGGACAAAGAGCAATAATTTCCTCAAGAATATCCTGGGCGGGAAATTAGACCACACAATGGTATCGAATGGTTATAAAATCTGAGCTATATTTTAAAGGAATGTCTCAAATACACAGTGTTAATAAGACATACCAAATAAGGCTTTGCAGAATTGCTTTCTGAGCATAAGGCTTCGGAAAGCTGTCAAACACTTGAAAATGCAGGAATAAATATACTCCTCCTTCATTATTTTTAGACACTTCTCAAATTCCTAAGTAATAAAAAATATGTGCTGTTGTGTGCGTTCAAACTGTGCCAAGTGTCGTATCAGGCAATGGCAGAGCATGTTCCTGCACAATAATTGGGCCAGTCATATGTAATTACCTCAAATGAGTTGACAGAATGTAAATTCACTAGAAAAAACTCCCATCCACACCATTAATTCCTTGAATTGCTGCAATGTGAGAAACTCACTACATAACTTTCATACCTGGTCATACTCTCCTGGGTTTGTTTCTTTTTTCTGTAAGGAAAATTTCAAGGCAATTGGCACTAGGTGCCTGTTTCAAAATGCCTTTGGATATTCATCCCAATTAAAAAAATTAGTTCAGTCATATCTGCTTTTTATAAATATACTACTGAGTCAGTTCACTGGCAGAAGTATTTGCAAAAGCTAGTGGTTTAAGTGAACACTGGAGACCATTTGCAAGAGAATTGATTTTAGAATCACTTAGAATTGGTTTTTCAGTATACATTCTATACTGATCCATCCAGTGAACAGAGAAAAAGGTAGTGATTTCCAAGCAAGATTCAGGTTTTCAATATTAACTACTTACTGTAAATTGCTTATGACTAATTACAGAAGTTATTCAATAAACAATTTTAAATCTTGGAATAATTTCAAGACTCTCTAAGTCAACTGGCAAGTTTAGTGATTGGGATTATGTGATACTGTAAATTCCTAAAGTAGTATCCTATCATTAGTTCCCAAAGAATCTTTTCTGGTTAATGAATCAAGTTACATTTAATGGATTAAAATTAAAATGTATTTTATTAACCAGCAACTCTAACTGTCATTTCATCTTGATTTGTCATTGAGGGTGTCAAAGGGCAGCTACTGTTGGGTGTGAATAGAGGACATGGCCTGGAACAGAAAACAGAAGTGGAGCAAAATAGAGGTTCATCATCTCCTTCACAGAGACATCAGCCTAACAATATTTTAATTTGGGGGTTTTTTTCTGCCACTGTAAGGGAGATTCTTTAATTTAGCTCAAAATTTGGCTTCACTTTGGTGACTGGAAGTTTGTTTTCTTTGGGCTTTTTACCAACTTAAACAAGACAAAAACTTAAGCTGGAGTTCCTGTCCCTGCAGGCTTCCTCATTTTTCATTAACACTTTTCACTTCTTCTCTCCCATCTGGTAATTCTTATTTTTTCCCTCTTCTCACCTCGCAATTTCTTTACACAAGCTTTCCTCTGGCCCTGAGATGAGCCTGGGTTGTGGCACTGAAGCACTGTGAAACTGCTTCTGTATGTTGGATAAGAGTTCCCAGAGGCTCACAAAGTGGTAGCCATTGCCCTGAAGAGCACCTTCTCACTCTGTGATGCAGACATGCCAGGAGCATTGGTAGTGGTGTTCTCATGATCGGACAGGAATCATATTGAAGACTGTTTCCACCCCAAAATCATGGAAAATGCAGTTTAAACAGGTCAATCTTTAATCCAATCTCCTGTGCCTAGCACACAACCTCTCCAAAAGGTAGTGGTATCTTCCGCACAGACATGCAATATTATTCAGGTACAGCAGAGCCAAGTTGAAAAGGGAACCTCTACCTTCTCCTGTACTATAAAAATCTAGAAAGGTAGCTGTTGTCTGCATGTTAAAGGACAGATTGATGAAAAACCTTTAAGTCATCGTGTGATGTTGATAAAAGAGATCACTGATAAATGTACTATGGAATCAAGAACATTGTTTTATAGATGTTACCTAGTTTATGTAGTTAAAGGTCATACAATGTTGTTGATACTGCCCAACAAATCAAATTCTATTACTGATAATCATCCAGTTCATTAATAAGAGGCCTATTTTTTTGTTTTCGTTTCAAATGTTAACATTAGTTTCAACAACCTTCATCAAAATTGTGCTGTGTTTTAAGTTCCATGACATTTGCCATGTTTTATTTTGTATACATAAAATTCTAGACATGAAGAATTACACTTCATGGTGAACTTCTAATTCAGAGTTCTTATCTGAACTCATCTTTATTATTTGAGCACTTGTTCAAAAGATGATGCCTCAGTTCAAGCTATGTTGCATTTCTGTGTTTGCTTCTGGCTCCTTCAGAGAACATCACTTCTACTTGATGAACTCATCTGCAGGTGAGCTTCTTCAGTATCCCTTCTCTTTCTTCTTTGCTTGCTACCCATTATACTTTGAGAACTTAGTTGCTTCAGCTCCCATTGTAACTTCCACTCTTCTTGCCATGACAAATAAAGTTGAAACCTGATTTGAACTATCAAATTAAATGATAACTGCACAAACACTTTTTTCTTATTTAAAGGCTTTGCATTAAATATACTGGCAGAAAAAAAATCTAGTACTCTGAGTCCTTATATCTCTTGCACAGTATCTGAAGATAGGCAATGACTTTTGCACATCCTTTCAGCAGCGACAGTCTTTTGCACAGAGAAACAAGGAACTGAAGAGAAAAGTGTTCAGGCTTCTACTTAGAGTTAAGATGATCTGTATCTTCTTCAGCTGTTTGTTTTCTCACCTTACTTAATTTTCATTCTAATTACAAGGGTCCAGTGCCTGTATATCAACTGTTTTGGTTATGAGAGTTTAGGGTATGCAGAACTGTGAAGCCAAGGTCTGCAGCTCCTTCAAATCCCTGGAAAAAAATAAATGGCCTAAATGAGGAGTAGCAGGAAACTCATGTTATTGATTTGAAAAACCAAATCCTTCCATCCATTTATTCACCCATGGAAGTTCATGGCCAGTAGTTACATCCTGTTCCCACCTAGTTGCCATCATTCATTTATTTCTAGATTCTACTCAGAATCCATTTCTATCAAAGACTGCAACTCTTTGCATGGTAACATATTAAAAGAAAAAACAAAGGGACATCTCTCCAGTAAAATTTAGAAAAAAATTAGTTCATTGAAACCAACCCCAGAAAAAGAATAAACTCAATCTTGAGAAAACAAAAACCTCTGACAGAGCCAAAAAACTGCTTCTCTAGTGCTCAACATCTGACTGAAAAGACAACGGTTAGATTTAGTCTGGAATGAAACAGTGCTAAGGAACTCAGAAAAGAATAAATTGTAGAACTAAAGCTCTTTCATGATTATTTCTTTCTTGCTAGAAATCAAATGTTACCTCTAAAATCTTTTGATCTTTATTGTTAGAAAGTAATTAAATGTAGATATATTATTGTTGTGCATGTGCTTGTTGGTACTAAAGCAACCAAAAAACCCAATATTTTGAAATGAAGTAATTTTCAATAATAATGTTAATTCAGTTTTTAGTACAAACTGTGAGAAAAAAATGCCAAAAGGATGAACTCTTGGAAAAATAAACCTCACAGAGGCCCGTTAACTCTACTGCTTAGGGAAGCCTTTATCTTACTTGTACATTGTCATAGCCTGTGAATCCTCCATGTTACTCTTTTTAGCTGTTCCTGAAGGAAAATAAATTCATGCTGGAGAAGCTGTTGTTACGGATATATGACAATACCCTGTATAGCTTCATTTGCATCCAACATGCTTCACAGAAAAAAGTGACATTGCAGGAAATACTCTGCTTTGTTCTACTCAGATGAAATGTGCAAGATGAAAGGAAGCAAATGTAATTAAGAATGAATTTGCATCAGTCATATAAAGTAGAGGTGAATCTGTCTTACCAGATGGATCTGCTTTCCACCCCGATGTGGTAGATTGATTTGATTCAATGATTGCCAATTGCATTTCAGTTCTGACAGGCTTCACATCCTCATAAAATAAAATGAAGAAAAAAAGAGAAAAAAAGTAGTGTAAGCAAGGGCAGAAAACTAACCTAATATATTTATCCAGCTACTTTTGTGTCTATTTTGAAATTTGGTTAAATATGGATAAGAGAAGTTGTTAAAATAGGCCAGAAGCCTGACGATATGTGTGTCTAGGAACACTGACCTGCATTCAGGTTTTCAAGTCAGACACATTGTTGATATATTGCACTCCATTTCCAAACTCTTTATGCAGTTTGTGAAGCTAAATATGGATTCACCTTCTCAGCAAAACTGGGCATTGACTAAATATAGGAAAAATAGATTTTTTAAACTTTAATTGTTAAAACGGCTTGAGGAGGGTAAAGAGAGCAGGAAATCATGGAAGAAAAACCACTTCAGACCAAAGATGTTGAGAGAGTTGTGATGATGGCAAAATAAACTGAGAGGAAAATAAAATATTCAAAAGAAGAACCTCTTTAAAAGAATCTCTTTTTCTAAATAAAAAGGCGGAAATGTGGGGTTTTTTTTAAAAAAAATGCTTCATCCAAAACTCTCATTAGATTGACCTATATTTACATTTTATTTCAACCCCTCCAGAACAATTGTTCTTTTCATTTACTATGTAAAAATATGACCATCGGGTCTATAATGACCATTTCCCACAATAATACATTAAGTCTATTTATGATTTGCTATTGTGGTAGTTCGTGTCTTGTCATTACATCCATGCCACTTTATATATTAAAATCCATACTTTGGTTAAAATGTTTTTTAATCTAAAAGTGACTTAGGATTTGAAGGATTGTCTGTTGTTTTTGGTTTATGTTTGTTTTACTTGGTCTTTTGTTATTAACTTTTTATTAATATCTAACAGAAAATGCTTGAATTCACCTTCACAAATACAGGGACTCTAGGCTACTGCTACTGTGATGTACCTCACAGGATTCATACCCGACAGTTACTAACACATTTGTCAATATCTCATTTCAATTGAGAAAAAGATCAGTAAATTTGTTTTTTTTTAAACCAAATCAAGGTTTTCTGAAGGTTTTAAAAAGCAAGTGTGATCAAATGGTGTCAAAGCAATCTGCTAGGATGTGCTTGAAATTTTCAAATCCTTACTTCACATCTAACCAAGGACGTGGTCTGACTTTGAAAGAGTGGCACCTGTCCACCAAATAATCATACAGATTTACTTTATGAGAACAGTTCCAGTTCACCTAGGGAATTAAATAGTGGAGGGTCAGAGTAGGACTCTGTGCTCTAGCAACACTAGTCACACAGGTTAGCAAAACCTGACTTTAAGTCCTTGCTTCAAGCCAGCTACCACAGAAGCAGAGACTGAGCCATCAGCCCCTGGGCAACCATGTTGGGCTCTCCCAGTGGAGCAGCTCAGTAGTGAAACAGTAATTAGAGATGTTGCAGACCAAGCCCAGAGATGCTGCTCTGCCACTTGTTCAGCCTGAAGTGGAGGTGTCCCTAGTGGAGGTGTTCCTAGTGTCCCTCTGCAGTCAGGGATAAAAACAGGCCCTTTGGGAAGGAAATTTGAAGATCTATATAAGGTTTCTACCCTAAACTTTCCTTTGAAGTAGACTTTCTCCATGGATTACACAGAGGCACGAGCATACTTCTGACTTTGTTAAATCATGTGGATACTGCTGAGTATTCTGTGCCAGAATAACCAAATCATCTTGTCAAGGTACAGATGAATGTGTCTTAGGTTTAAATCTGCATATAAATTAAGAAGAATGAGGACTTCTTCAATACTCCAGGTAAGTGTAAGCAGTAAATAGTCTCTCTCTATTTATTTTGATCAGAAAGTCTATCCTACAACTCAGAAAAGTCTTTACAAATGTTTTATTTAGACATGGCTCAGTGAAAACCACGTCTGTCATTTTTCCAAAGAAAAAAATAATAGACAATTTTCCTAGCTTATGCTATGGTCAGTTATATTCATGAAATTTCCATCAGTCTACGCTGTTTTACTGTCCATTCCCATCTCAGCTCAGCCTCATAACCTCCTAAGAGTCATAAGAGTGAAATTAAGCATTCTGACTGATGATTTCTTAGCACATTTTACACAATACCTTTTCCTATTTTTCTTCTCTTTCCTTGTACTTTAATCCATCCTAGACCTACTTATTGTTTGATTTTTTTTTCTCTCCAGCATTTGCTTAAATCTCAGAGGCAGATTGTGAGCAGTTGCTCAGAGTAACATTCCCATTGTTGTTAGTAATAGCTAGTGTGACTGCTCATTAGTGGTAGCTGCTCACAATCTGGTCTGTTTCTAGCTTTGCTTCCATTGTAAGAGAAGTTACTGATTTTTTCTCTACATCCCGCATCAGTCCTCAGCTTATTATTTCTCCCCTTTATATATACATATATATATATATGTCCTATGAGTGCTTATTCTCTTCTGTTTCCTGCTAAATAAAATCTGAAGTATTCCATGTGACAGTGAGATTCAGCTGAACAAATGCAAAGGCTTACGTCTGAAACAGTCATACTAGGCTCCTTTTAAGCTCAGTGTAGACAAAGAAGCACTTGTGGGGAACCATTCATCCCAGCGAAGTAAACTTCTAAAATGTAACAGATGATTTCCATCTCTAGCACCAGCAGTTATCCAGAGAATGTCTTAAGAATAAGTTGCCTCAACCATTAACATTTTTCCTTTGAATTTCTTTCTTAAAAACATTCTCATTAGTAAGTGAACAAAAAGTGCCCTAGCTACATTTAAATAACTTAGTCTATTTTATAGAAGGTCCCCTTAATTTCATACAGGAGCGTTGTATCCTCTGTAGTGTTCACATCTTTGCAGGGAGTGACTATAGAAAGTAAAGAGTTGTACAGTAATGGTTGTGTGTTCACAAAACCGGTCAGGATGAAAGCATCCTTGTGTCCAATTCAGTGGTGAAAAACAGAGAAGTGAAAATGCCACATATGTGGCAATGGTAAGTCAGCAGTATGTTCATAGTTTCCTTTTGCACAAAGATACCAGCCTGGACCACAGTGAGCTGCTGTGATATATAAAGAAAATAAGCGGTTGCATTTGTATCTGCAATATTCTTTTGTGTCTCTTGAAATCCTATTTTTTTTGCGATGACTCACAATCTGAAATGCTACATCTAAAATCCAAATATTTTTATTCAGAAGAACTCTTGAGTTCATATGAGTTTCAGTACAGAAGGCTCATGTTCTTACTCAGACTCCATGTCCTATGACAACTCAGAAGTTTTCCTATGAGTAATATCGAGAAATACAGAGGAGCCTTCCAGCTTCTGCTGCACTATGGACATTAATTCCCCAATGGGGAATCCAGTGCATAAAAGAACAAGGACATGATGTAACTGAGCAGTAGCTCTTGTGAGTCACCACTGAAGCAAATCCAACTATAGTATATCAGTGTGGGGGTGTTCTGTTTTTACTGAAAAAACTATATTGAAATTTCAAAAGAAAGACACTTCACTACAGATTGTACATGAAAGGCCCTACTTCTCCATTAAAAATGATCCTGATTGATTGTTCCAAATGCATCATATTAAGTAACTGACCTGCAAGATTATTTTCAGCTAGCACTTTAGAAGAGCCTGCCCACATCTCGGAGGTTAAGGTTAAGTGTTGCAGTGTTATGTTAAGTTGTCTTAAAACCTAATTCTGTCATCATATATTAGTCACCTGAGCATCAGAAAGTTTTTACTGGCTCTTGCCACTGTGCTGTTTTTTGCTTTGGTATATTGTTGGGTACCGGAGCTGGAATATCTGCCATAGGGTAGAAAATGTACTGATATTACAAGAAGCACATTCAGTACAAGGAATAGACTAAAGACAATTGCCTTTTACTCCCCAGGCCAGCAACAAAGCATATCCTCACAGAACTTCCATTAAAGAGCTGGTAACACTGCTGAAATATTCAAGTTCCCCATGTGTTTTTCCATCTACAATTTGAATTGATAAGTAACAATAAAACCTAACATGTCAAGTACAAGAGCAGCTGTAAGATTTCAAATTATTCAATGTTTATCACAATGATGTTTTGACAAACAGCACTTTATTTTACTGAAACATCTCTACAAACTTCACAAACATGTTTTGCCATCTAGCTGGAAGAACAGATTGATTGTATTATCCAATATTGCCTGAAAAGTGACAAGCATGCTCCCATAACTGGATTGACCTTAGAGATGGGTGACTGCTCTGTGGAGAACTAGAGGCCAGAATCAAAACTTGTTGAACATGATAGGAAGCCTTCCTACTACTTACAATTAACATTTTATCTAGGACAGAAAGTTTATTTTTCATAGCCTCAGACCCACATCCATAGACAAAGAATATTTAGAAATAACGCAAGTAAAATTCTGAATATTTAGAAGAAGTTTCAGTTTGTTGAAAGAGTTTTAATAGGGCAAATTATATGAACAATGTACCTCTCCTTTGCTCCAAGGGGCTAGGCAGAACATGAAACATATCTTCAAAAAGGTTTTTATATTTCACAAGAAACATTTCATGAAATGAAGAGAAACAACAGGAAGAGAACAGTATTGGGAACCTTTTCAGAAGTAAGTTTTCTGAAGGAAGACTTGCAAGGAAAGACTGAACTTTAACTGAGCCATTACATAGAATTTGAACAGAAACTATTATTCTGTAGCCTCGCGGATGCCAACTTCATCTCTTGCTGTGTTTTCAGTCTTTTCTGTTCAACTGACTAATCAAAAGCCAGTTTTACATCTGGCAGAAACAGTATTACTACGGAAGAGCTAAATGTGGTCCTTAGTGCTTGATGTATCATGAATTGTCTGCAGCTCTGTGAGGACCCCTCACCTGTAAAGGATCAAAGGAGTTTGTCTCTTCTATGAGCTCAGATTTTAGCAGTTTCAGAGCACAAGTCCATGTATCATTTCATATTCTTGCCCCCTGGAGAGAGACATGAGGGAATGTGAATGAATGTTTAACCTACATACAACCCAGGTACCCAAGGGAATCTTTTAATTTTATACTAATTAGCTAAGGATTCCATTAAGAACTCTCTTCTACTTGTACCTTTTCATTTAACATATGTTAAAAGACGTTTTATTTGTATTTTAGGTAAACAAACAGGCTATCTATACTGGGAAATGTAGTTTGAAAGATGATAGTGGTGTATTGTTTGTTTTGTATTCAAGAGGGCTACTTAAGGACTGGAACTTTGCTGCATTGAAAACATGCACTGCCATGAGCTTTGCTGTGTCCAAAATAGGTTGTTGTCATAAATATAATTCTGTATAAATAGGTTTGCATCATCTCTGAATTGAATTAGCTGGCTAAATAACTAAATTTAGGTTCTCGTGTTTTGTCAGTGAATAAGCACTAAAATCCTGGGGACTGCACAGTTTGCTATGTAACTGTGTTACTGTCTTAAGGTAGGCATCAGAATTTGTCTTCCTAGAATTTTAATGTTCATAAATAAGGAGTGGAAAAGAAGCAGAAGACCTACACCTGCATTTATGTCCAAAGGCAGCAGAATGCAAGTAACTGCAATGCAAACTTGTACAGATTAGCTAAATAATACTTCACAGTCCCTCAGACCAAACCTCTGAATTGCCTATTGCCTGCTATCATTTATGCCTTCACTTCTTGCCAAAATTGCCAAAGAAGTATGAAATCTTCCCAGGGGATAGGGACAGGATAACAAGGTAATTTCACACAGATTAATAATGCTGTTCAAGATCAAAGCTCGTATCTATTTGTGCCACTGAAAACTGAGGCTTTCACTTCCACAATTCATGTGATTTTTATTCCTCTCTGATAGGAATGCACATTATGAGACAGTCTGAAGATGTATTTATCACTCTGCATTCACAGCACACTGTCATGACAATCCTCCTCTCCAGCAGTGAGGATAAAAATGATAACGCTTAGGAGTGAATCAGTCAAATCACTTATTCAGAAGTTCTGCCAACCAGAATCATTTCTTTTCCAGCCAATTTACCTATTCTGTGGGTGACCTACTAGTGACTCTCTCTTGAACTCAGATTCAACACAGTCAGAAAGTCCAATGAGACAAATGATACCTTGTGTTTCAGAGGGAAATGGCTACAGAAAGAAACAAAGACAAATAGCCTAGACAGTATTGCTATAACCTTTAAAACAGTTTCAATCTATTCTTTGTGAATATTTACTCACACTTGTTTTTCTAATAAATATGCCTTCCCACACTTGTCATTATGCTGTTCAGGATCTCACAGCTCTTTTTTTGGAACATATGGTCCTTTTGCTACCTACTCTTTCTCTAGAACTACATTTGGATATGATGCATAAATATGTCCTGTTTTTCTTAGCTAGAAAAGTCACCCTGCTCAATACTCTGCCTTATTAACACCTTTTCACTTATTGGTGCACTTGGATGCATGAGAGATTTAACATTTCCATTTCATATCAGCAAGTGAGAGGTTTGGGTTCTTTTTTAATTTCTTCACCAAATGCCAAGATGGCATGATGGTTTTACTGCTAGTATAAGAATTCAGATGTAGATCTCAATACTCCATCTGGGTCCCACATCTATTTAGATACTTCCTTAACATTTTAGAAACTAACATAATTAAAAATTAAAATGAGATGGACAAAGCAAACAAGAACTTTATTGCCATGTTGTATGGTCATGCAATAAATTCAGAGTGATTTAAAAATAAAAATACAGTAAAACACCAAAAGGGGGAGGGAGCAAGGAAGAGTCTTTTACTCATCATTAAACATCCAGCTTGGGGAGACAACTTCTTCTGTGAATAAGCAGATACCTTTCCACGCAAGCTAGTTCCTTCATGGTGAAATTTTGTATCACTCAACCTCAGGCTGTGAATCTGTCCGGTGGTTTGGGGTCTATGATCAGTAATAGCTCTTTTGTAGGAGTACTGCCTTTGCTGAATCTTAGGGGTCTACTGGAGAAGCATGTTCCTGATCAGCTGCTGAGATCCGTTCATTTCAGATTCACTGCCACCTCTGAATATTTTCATGAGCCATAAAAAATGATTAAGAGCCACAAAGATGATTAAGGGAGTGGAACATCTCCTTTATGAGGAGAGGCTGAGGGAGCTGGGTCTCTTCAGCTTGGAGAAGAGACTGAGAGGTGACCTCATTAATGTTTATAAATATGTAAAGCGTGAGGGTCAGGAGCACAGAGACAGGCTCTTCTCAGTGATGTCCAGTGACAGGACAAAAGGGAATGGGTGCAAGTTGGAACATAGGAGGTTCCAGATGAACATAAGGAAGATCTTTTTCACTGTGAGAGTGACAGAGCACTGGGCCTGGCTGCCCAGAGAGGTTGTGGAGTCTCCTTCTCTGGAGACATTCAAAACTCGACTGGATGCATTCCTGTGTTACCCACTCTAGGTTGTCCTGCCCTGGCAGGGGGGTTGGACTGGATGATTGTTCAAGGTCCCTTCCAACCCCCAACATTCTGTGATTCTGTGATTTTGTGAAACAGTGTTTTTTACATTAGTGTTGCAAACATGAGACCTTCCTCTGACTCTGATCTTGTCCCTGGACAAGGATAAGTCAGAGGCTTTCTCAGAATCTGCATTTCTACAAGAGACACAGAGATAGTAAAGCACAGCCCTTCTTTCCCTTCCACCTACAAAACTCAGTGTTCTCTAATCTAAAATCACACCAAAATTAATTTGGTCCAGAAAAGGATTTCAGCTAGCACAGAATAGTGTTTTCAACAACACTGCATTTCTCTGGAAATGTTCTGTTACAAATACTTTGGGGTTTTTTTATAACTTACAGAAACAAAAACCTATCATAACTACCCCACTGTAAACTAAAAAGCAGAGAGGCATTTGAGTATTTTGTGTATTATTAGATAGATCTCCAAGGTACGCATGGTAGATCCCCTTGATCCACATGTCTTGGTGCTCTCTGTAAAAACTGCTTAACTGAACTCTCTGTACTGAGCATGTAGGTTTCTTCCCCCAAAGTTGCCTTCAACACAGCATTTAGGGTCAATGTCAGTTCCTGAGATCTTAATATCTTTCTTCAGAACACCAGCCTAGAAACTCCCATCGGTTTATGGAACTGATGATTAAGAAGTCTGCAGATTTTTTAAATAATTGACAAGAGGCATTAACAAAGGTTCTTACGTTCCTGAAATAGTAGAAGTTGTCATTGCACAAATAGTAAAACTATTCAGCAGACTAGTGGGTCATATTTTTTCATAGGGGTTTTAAATTTGTGTTACACTTTCACCCCCTGGATTTCATAGTTGTATTATTCTGTTAGCAGGTAGGATGTGTGTTTCCAGTAGTCAATACTTCTGAAAAGAATGTTGCCCGATGTATGTAATGGGTTTAACAACTGTAATTACTAAACATTTGTTCACAACACTGTATTCTTTAAAGACATTAATGTGACCTTGTCTTGTACTTGTGATTTCTACTGTGTGTCTCTCAAGACCCAGTCTAACCTTAGGGCTAGGGATCAAAGGGACAGGCATGTTGTTCAAGTAAGTCAGTACTGAAGATCTGAATAAATAACCAATGAATATCTAAAATGAAATCAGCTGTAATTTACATTCATATATATGAGCTCTGTGTTCTTGAAAGTATCTTTGTAATCATAACTTTAAGACATCTAAGAATTACATCAAGGACATTTTGACAGGTTGTTTTCCAGAGTTGCTAATGATTATTTCCAGTTTCAGTTGCTTCAATTTGTCAGAAAAGGAAGAATACTTTTTAAAATGTACTAGGGAAAAACTTAAATACAACTTAAAATATAAAATGTTTCTGGCATCATTAACAAATGTCACACTGAACACTGAATAAGCATCTAGCTACCTGTGCTAATGAGCTGGAGAGAGTATTTTTTCACAGTGTACTGCATTTGGAGGACGCTAAAGGGTCATGTAGAGTTCATGTGATCTACATAAGACATAGGAAATTAATACAATTTTGGAAAAATACAAGCACTTTTATAATAAGTGATATTGAGCTGTCAGCATTAAGAAGTCCTTTTCCTCCTTCTTCTGCCATTATATTTTTGAAGAGAGCAGCAAATGTTAAAGGTTTGCTTGCTAGACTCCCTTTTATAACCTCACTGAATGCCACTGTATAAATGGCATGTATAAAAAAATAAAGATGACATTATACAATACTAGTATAAAACAGAGTGGGAACTGCTATGGCAATGTCCAGTTCCAGTGTACTGATAAAAATGAGAGCCCATGTCTTGCAAATAACCTGGCCAAAGCTGTGGCTGGAACAAATACAGGTATAACAGCAGCACTGCAGAAGACAGTAGAGGTAATAAACTGGCTTGTTTCTTCAGTGAGCTTGGTTAAATGTCATTAGCAGATCAATTGTCTTGTTCATGTCAATGAATTGCCTACAGGTTTTTTTCTGCTGTGGTACCTGAAATCAAAGTTGGCTGCTCCCATTCAGAGAAGTGACTGTCTGCCCTTTTTGTGAGAATAAATAAAACATTGACATACCCATAATTTTATTAGGCATTTTAAGGCATTAATTCAATTTAATTTTATATGTTTTGTTTTCCTTACAGTAACAAAAGCTGGGGACAAGATTAAAAACCCTGTCCCAAGCCATTGATGCTACATACCCTAACTGCCTGTGCTGACCCTGTGCCTCTTTCATCAGTGGGCCTATGGATTCCACACTCATTCACTTTCTAACCAATGTTTACAACTCCTTGTAGCCTCTGCACATCCTGCACCAACTCGCAGACAAGAGGTTCTCATCTGGTCTAAGCAGGAAATTCTGGAGCAATTTCCTGAAAGACTTTGTTGTAATTCAGTTGAAATCCTATCATATCCAACTGCCTGCTCTTGCTCACAAGAATCTCCTGAACTGTTGCATTACAAAAACTGTACTCCAAGTTAAGAGCATTCACTTGTGCTCTGCAAAACAGAGAGAATTTAAAGACATTGTTCACAAAAAGCAGTTGGGAAAACAATCATACTACAAGCAACTTCTGATGATGAAAATGTCAATTGCCCTGCATATTCCACTGTTGTGGCTACCAATGGTGCCATACTGACCCCATACAGATAACACTTCTTGTCACTAGACTGTGGCATCAGGTCTTGATATCTGATCAGCAGACAGGTAGGAGCTGCTCAGAGCTGACTGCAGCATTTTAATCTCAAATTGGGATCTGGTATTTCTGACAGAGAGCCACCACGAGAAACAGAATTCATTGCTCAAATGTTATGAAAGGGGGGAAAAATGAAAATCCAGTGCTGGAACCCAAAATTAGAATTTTACATGTACATGTAATGCAAAACATCAGATCACAAGAGGATGTGAACTGACAGAGGGAGTTACGAGTAAGACAAATAGGTTAGCTCCTTTCTTTTCACTTTCAGTTTCTAGTCCCCAGTCTTCCACACCAGTGTGCTCCAAAGTGAATCCTAAGCATACTGCTGGGAATACTTTGCTCCAGAGGGGTGCTATGAATAAGTCAGTCCCAGGAGTGCCTCTCTGTTCACCACTTTCAGTACTGCTCCTGGAGGTCGCAAGATCACTGGGCACTGTTTTGGTTACAGTCTGTAACTGATAAAACATTTGTTAAATGGAAATTAATTCTCTTTCATTTAACCTTGCTTTTCTTCTTTGATGGGTTTTGCTTGCAAGCATAAGAAGCAGTGATTTCAAAAAAACACCATTGCTAAAGGCGTACAGAACTATTTATTCTCTCACTCTGTCTGGTTTTATGTGTTGCAAGATTCTACCAAAATAATCACATATTCCACTTGCTGTTGTTGAATGAATGGCTTTATTTGTAACAACCCCCTGCTGCATTCCACTATGAACCATGGTTTTATTATCCAAGTGTGAGATAGACATAGTGACTGGTAAATTATTCTGGATCAGAACTTTTTCTTCCCACTCAAATGTGTGGATGTGAAAATGGACATAAAGATTTCCACAGAACAGCAAGAATATTTGTTGAGCCATTTTGAACTACTGAATAGTTACAACCATCTAAAATGACTCAGGAAAACTCTTCCTGTCCTCCATGGGATTTAATAAGGATGTTGTGCTCACGGCATGTAAACATGCACTTGTTTAAATCCTCATGGTGCAACACTCTCACCACAGGCTGCCAGCAACTATGTTTCATTCAGCACAATAGAAAACACAGAAGACATTGAGCGCCAAGGAACAAAGACCCCACCGTGAACACGAGGCTGGGAGAAATGAGCACTGCCAATAGCTGCCACACTGCTGTTAGGCAGAGGACAATTGGGCAGCTGCATCTCCAAAGCAGGGCATGGGAAGTACACTGAGAAAGAGACTGGCTTGTCACCCAAGCATACCATCCTGTGACAGCTTCAGCACCAACACTCAGCTTTCCTGTTAAAAAGCGAATTGCGCCATGGAAAGAGTTCTGTCCCTGGTGCTACTCCCAAATTGGGTTGGCATAATCTGCTGGCTCATCTCTGCACTCAAGCTCCAGGGCTGACAAAAGGAGCCAGAGAGCCCTGGGCCATTAGCTGTAATTGAAGAGACTTGAACATTTGGCTCTAAAGTACCCAAGGGAATAGCTCTCACATCAGCATAACACAAAGCAAGTTTATTAATTATGGTGGCACTTCTAATCCATTTACCATTTCTTTCTTAAAGTAAAGAATACACATGAATGTTTTAACATTTGACTTTGTATCAGAAAAAAAAATAAATAAAAAAGCCCTAAAATATGTGACAAAACAGAAATTCTACAAAATATGTGTTTCAAAGTATAGGAACATCACACCATTTCAATCCAATTACATAATTTGTCATTCTTCATTTTCAGCTGACTGGTTTGTTCAAGTTAATTCAACATCATCACACATTATTTGTTTATACTGGTATCTTTTTTTTTTTAGTTTTTTTCACTCAGCGTATCACTACACAGTTTACATGGGTCTGCATTATGAAAGAGAATAGGAGAGAGAACATTAAAACATGTATAGCAATAAAAAACAATGGAAACAGGTTTTTAAAGTGAATAGCAGAAAATACTTTTGGTCGACTCAAAACTTAAAATATTCTTTCTCAGAAATATAGGAAATAGAATAGTTTTGGTTTGTTTTGTTTATAGAAAGCTAAATCTATAGAAAGCCACAGAGATATAACCCATGACAGATGATCTTGCACAGAGTGGCATTAAACTTACATGGACATTTATGCTTTGTCTCTTAGTCTGAAACATTTACAGTTTGTATTAGTAGTTGAATATTAAAGCCCAATAATGACAAGACTTATTTCTCTGATCAGAAATTCTGTTTTGGAAGAGAAATGCTTTTCCTCTAATAAAAGTTTTGGTAAAAGTGGTGTCGTTTTTACAATAAAAACTTTGTCAAACCAAAAAATGTTCACACCTGTGAATTCTTTCTGTATGCAAGAAGAGACAAATTTCCAGACAAATTATATTTTTGGTAAAAAGTTACTTATTTTAACCACTAAATCTACTTAGAAGTTAGAGATAATGAAAGGCAGAAAAAACTAACCAATTTCCTTGCTGCCAAGTCAATGGACAAGCCAGAAATAGAACAAGGGAACCTGCAGCAGGACCCAGCCTATGAGTGGCATCTCAAATACCAGAAAAGCGGTTGGAATGATTGGCATCACAAGCCAGCACTCACAGGCAGTTCCCACACAATGGCACCCTTGACCAAACAGGAAATATCTGCATTATCTAAGATCTTGCCACATGGCAACAGCCAGCAAGTGTTGACTTGTTACCAGCACCCACCATACACTGGAATGACACCACCAACGTGAAACTTAAAAATGAGAATGTGTTTTGTCACTACCTGAAGTCTAAAGAAAATGAACAGTGTTAAAAAAATGTTCATATGCAGAAGCAAAAGTCCAAGGTTAATTTTAATTTACAAATTAGTTTAGACTGTAGATTTAGACAATTTTGCCCATGATGTTCTCAAATAATAGAGAACAAGGGTCGGATATTAATCACAGAAGCTCTTTAAACCATGAGAAAACACACAATAAAGATGGCAAGTGTTTCAGGGTGGTTAAATTACGAGATATTTTGTCATTATCAAGCAGCAGACTGTGACTCACAATATAAAGATATTTCTTTGAGCCTGTATAAATATGCAAATATGGGGGTTTTTTTAATGCCAAGGGCTAGATTTCAATCTGGTGTAAAACTGGTGCGGCAACATCAGATAATACCATCCCAGATGGTGTAGCAGAGGTTAGTCCCACAGACATCTATTCACTGTGTGGAGAATAGGAACTTTTGAGTTGACTCGCAGCTATATAGTTCTACACAGATGTGAGAGCATGAGCTGAAAAGATGTTTCAAGCTGTATTGCTGGGTCTCCTGAGTCCCCAATGTCTTAGACAGAGGAAAACTTGTAAGACTTAAATGTCTGCTTTAAGTGTATTTATTTGTCTTTCTAAACTGTACACATATTCATGCATTCCCTGGAATCTATAAATCTGATTCACTGGAAGTGTTATGTGAAAATCACTACACCACAGCTCTGTCAACACATTTCTTATGTGTATTTAATCTCTCTGCGTTAAGAATAAATTAAACATTTACTCCGGGAAAGTGAAAACTTACCAGGAGAATGCAATATCATCTTTTGTTTCACGTATCACGTTAACAGGAAGGAGAGTTAATTGTCTTACTCAAGTACTGACTGCAAAATACTGACCTTTATTACTAAGGTAGAAAAAACATCCATTGAGTTTCATATCCTTGATTTTCAGCATTAGAGGACAGGAAAAAAAACCCTCTACTCATAAGTTTGGTAAATTTACTTTGAAATTAATAAAGTAATCTAAAATGCAGCCTTTTAGATTCATGAAGCACTATATACCTGCATTTAAAAAGAGTTATTTATAGAGTTTGAAGCTCACAACCTATGTCTGAAGGGGATGGTAGCACCCTGGGGAATGAAGGGATGCTGAAGAGGTGTTTATAACTCAATTCAAGCATTCCTTTTGGTTTCATACATATGTAAGCACAAAGACTGAAAATCAAGGAATTTAAATAAATGTTCCCCAACATAAGGAGGACATGGAGTTGTTAAAGAAAGTCCAGAGGAGGGCCACGAAGATGATCAGATGGCTGGAGCACCTCTCCTGTGAAGACAGGCTGAAAGAGTTTAGTTTGTTCAGGCTGGAGAAGAGAAGGCTCTGGGGGGACCTTAGAACAGCCTTCCAGTACCTGAAGGGGCTACAGGAAAGCTGGAGAGGGACATTTTACACAACCATATGGGGGCACAGGACATGGGGCAATAGCTCTAAACTGGAAAAGAGTAGATTTAGACTGGATATTTTAGTAAGTTCTTTTGTGTGAGGGTGGTGAGGCAATGGCACTTGTTGCCCAGAGAAGTTGTGTCTGCCCCCTCCCTGTAAGTGTTCTAGGCCAGGTTGGGTGGGTCTTAAAGCAACCTGGTCTAGTGGGAGGTGTCCCTGCCCATGGCAGGGGGATTGAAACTAGATGATCTTTAAGATTCTCTCCAACCTAAACCATTCTATGATATCCAAATCAGCCCTTTGGTTCCCTATATATTTCTGTAAGTCTCTGAGGAATGAGGAAGAAGGCAGGAGTTTGGGCATTTCTGCTTCCCTGTCAAGCTGTGTGTGGTGTTTGGCTGAAGGACATCTGCAGAGACTAGACTGGGAAGTGAGACCAGTGCTAAAACTGAGGGAAGATCTTTCCCTAGGAGCCAGTTCACCAAAGCTGCTCCAGACTTCATCGTCACTAATCTTGGCATCAAAACCTCTCATGAAGAGCAGTCCAGGAGCTTTCCCTCGGGCACTGTTCGGCACCACTGAGCTAGCCAGCAAAACCAAGGAGAGTGTGGGGCAGAGGAGTGCCCACGCAAATCTCTGCAGAAGGAGGCTCAAAGCACCACACAGCCAATACAGCGTTGCTTACCCCATGTTACAAAGCCATCCAGGACTTGACCTAGTAAAACAACTCAAAAGGATGCACCTTTTGCAGCCCACTTCTAAACTATTTAATCCAAAGTGAACTTACCCATTTGAGGGGAAGAGACTTTGGGTCCAAATAGCTTAGATACCTGTAGAGATTTAGCAGCTCTACAAAACTAATGAGTAGTGGAAAATAAGGCTTTCCCCAGAGGCAATTCTTCCTTTTGTCATAAAATATATAAATTTTAATTGGAGTAGAGGTTCAAACTCTGTTTTTTAATTTTCTTTGTGAATTTCCTAGCCAGTGGGCTCCACAATGCTTCCCTCTCCCCAGTGAATCATTAATTATTCTTCAGAAAAAGAGTTTCATTTTTTTTATTATTATTAAAATAAATTCTTTAACAGGAAGAACAGGAAAGGGATTGATTTTTCCTCAAAGGGAAAATGTGAAATTAATGGAATATAAAACATAACAGATATTAATTTTAAACATGAGCATTTATAGCAATGTTAAGCTGAAATGTTTCTATTTATTTCAGAAAAGTACATGTGAGTGTGGACTTTTAAGAATGTGATCAGAATTGGTACTTAATGAGACGGGACAAGAATTCGCATTTAACTTTGAGGTCAAGTGAGAGGGTCTTACCTTAGGTGTGGTGAAAATTCGTCTCCACCAGAACTTTACAACTTCTTTAAAGGTTTTCTTTGTGTTTCTGTCTTAACTGTGACATGCAGTGTCAGCACAGCACAACAGAGGCTCAAGAGATCAAAACAAGGACAATATAGGTTATTCATTATCAAAATAATATTAATAAGATAAGACTATTTATTTGTTACACCTTGGGGAAAAAATAGACATACTCTTGTAAAGGACTTCATAACTTCCTCCTGTCTTTGTCCTACCTGCACCCAGCCATGTTGCTACATGACCACCACTGCAAGCTTGTGGATGATCAATGAAAACTCCGAAATAAAACATGCTTCCACAGATTCTATTTAAAACTTATTACTAAATGTGTTACCATCTACTTGCATCCATGTGTGCTTAAGGAGAAGCCCACAGAAGGGATGTCTGTGACTATCTTTAAGCTCACAGAGATGTGCACATAATGGTATCTCACAAAGGAGTAGCTCATTTTTTCCATTTTACAAAATACTACAACTGAGTATCCTCATGTTGTTAACATTGTCTCGGTGATGAATAGTTAATATGGACAATAAATATTTATTGTGATAATAAATAATGACCTTTTTTCATAATATATTTTTCACTTTAATCCTCTTACGCATGCATATGTTCACACAAGTATCTGCTACAAAATTTTCTATCAAGCTAGAATTTTTTAATCCCCTGGGTCATGTTCAGTGATTCTACAGAGCAGTCTCAGCTCTTGTAATCTCAAATTTCAAATTACTTGGATCTGATTTGACTTTTTAAGATTGCAGCCGCTCTCCTTTCTTCACTTGATGAGCCACTATTTTAATCAATGAGAATTCTTGAAAACAGTGCAGATGAATAAAGTTGAAAAGAATAACTACAAATAAAAGGGAGAATACAGGAATACATAAGAGGCTGATGTTTCAGCTAGGTCATACTATTACTTAAGTCTCTTCCTTCTATACACTTATCATATATATCCTCTCTCACTATTAATACTCAATGCAACTGAGAGTGTTACAGGGAAACATGAGAACCTGAAGAGGTTGGGAGCCCAGTTTTCTTAAAGCATGAACTGGAAAATGTGTATACATGTCCACTGTTAAAACAGACACTACATTTTTAACTCTGGGTTAATCTAGTGCATTTTTGTGCTTGTCACAAGCTGAACTTCCTTATAAAAACAAGATGTTGCAGCCTTAATAAAGCTGTAGGTTTTAATTTCTGCTTGTTGCATTTGCGTTGCAAATGGCTGGATTCTTCAGCTTTAAAATTTCGTGAGTTCAGACAACACAACTTGGTATAGAGTCTGCTATCCTTTCACAGAAGCAAAAAGACATGTTAAGTGACAGTGTTTATGGTCCATTGTACATCATGGGGAATCAGCAGGAAAATTTGTCACTGAAACATTTATTTTATGGACACACATAAAGCTACTGAAAGGGAAGAGAAGATCCATCACTAGCACTTGTGATGAGACTTTTAAGATAATTCTAACAAAACATCACTTGTAAACAGAAAGTATAGAAGAAAAACTCAGGTTATTTAAAAAATAAGGAAAAAACAAAGTCATGCAAACATCTTCTGCAGATTTAAATTTCAGGGGAGTGAATAAAATATTACTGAATATGCCATAAAAGTAGTATTTGATTATGTTCTCTTCCAAAGAGATAACAGTTATTACATTGATAAATAAAAACATGGAAAAGATATGAGGTGCCTTTGTGATCCAGAAAGGATATTGTAAGAAATGTTTCAGAGCCTTTTCTCTTAAATCTTGCCACTACGTCTGTCAAACACCTTGGAGATTGTTGCTATTCTCATCTACAACCTACTCATTAGTGAATGGAAAGGATTGAGCCTAAAGCTATCAGTGACTTTCAAATGACACACAGCAGCAGGAGCAACAAGAACCTGAGAACATATGCAATGCAAGGGGCCTACAGTAATTAGGGTGTCTGGCAGAAATCAAGCAACATCTTGAAGACTGAGTTGGGAAGATGTCTCTGAGGAGATATAATGGACCCGGTGAGGGACAGAGGATGGACTCTCAGGCTCTTTCTGCTCTTATCTTCTAAGGGATTATGAAATATTGAGTAAAAAAGAGGTAGAGTATTTCAGCAGGGGAGAGCTGAAGTAAATCCAGTTTACTTTTAGAACAGCAATCTCAAAGACGGTATAATATGATACTAGAAGATAATTAAATTTATCTTTTTCATACGTCCTTGGCAAAAAAGATGCCACTGCAATCTAGGGCTTAATATAGTTCTCCATATGAGTTTCTTGTGTTTGAATTTGCCATATTTTCTCAAGCTCTTGCATTATTAAAACAGAAAAGGGGTTTTACAAAATCAGGGTGTACCTCATGGCTTTACTTCATCACCTAGCACTGATGAACTCACTAGAAATTAAGCTGGAAATTAATTATTATGTTTATATAATAACATATATATGTATTATATGTTTATAATTATACTGTTTGTGAATATTTGAATTATGCAAGCACAAATGTAAATGTGTACTAGGAAATGGCATTCACAGAAGTCTTGGGCCTTACTAATCAATCCCCTAGCACAAGGGTTTCATGCATCCATGCAAGGAGATAAAGATAAACTGACTGAAAACAGACCAACTATGAGAAAAAGCCTTCTTAACAACATTATGCTGATTAATGGTTCCCAAAGAGGTAATAATTTCACTATTTGAAACTGTCAATGCTACACTGCATCACTATAACCAGGGAACAGATTATTTTCTCTTTTCAGGGAATTACCTCATACCAAGCTAGTCAGTTTCTCAGCTAGGTTTTCATTTTGTGAGAAAATTAAGATACTGTTATTACTTTCTCCATTTTAGCCTCTGTTCAAGGATTCAGTCAGTGCCCAAAGTAAAAAAATAAAAATAAAAAAAAAATAAATAAAAAACAGCTACAGACGTAAAATACAAAGACCCACGTGTCAAGCAAATCAGGGACTGATTCTCTCCACTAAGATTGATTTGCTAAAAGATAACACAAGATGTTTCACTTGGAAAGCTGGAAAAGCTTAGTGACATTTGTGGACTTTGATGGTCACTTCAACCAAGAAAACATACAGCAGCAAAGTCAGCAGCAGAGCTCAATGTACGGATAAAAGGTTCACAGATTTCCCTGCCTGCTCCACCAGGGAAGGTGAACTGGGAGCTGAGGGCAAGGGCAAGTCAATAAAGCAACAAGACAGGTCAGCTGCCTGTCAAGGGGATTCCAACAACGGTTTAGGAGCAGCAGGGACAGAACTGGGAACAGGCACACCTACAACATAGCTCAGGCCACAACTGGAGATGTGGGGCTGTGGGTGCCCTCAGTGAGGCACTGGGTTGCCTTGACAGAGCCCTGACACTATGCTACAGTGACACCACCAAAAGGCAAAGATTAGCAAAAAAACATAAGTAAAGCAAACCTTCCTCAGCATCCATAAAAGCTATCATGTCTTCACTTTGATGTCTCCTTGAAAAGAGGAGAAGGTCTTCAATAAACATCACAAAGACAGTTGTGTAACATATCTATTAGGGTCAGATAAACAGATTCAAATGACCACTGAAAAACCAATAAAATTTCCTGATGTTTGAAAAAGTCAGATTCACTACTTTAAATCTGATTTATTTTTTTTCTGAATGCTTCAGCACTTCCTGTTCTCAGAACAGCTGAAAAGAGAGCATGGGTAAAATCTCAGGAGGATAAGAAAGTAGGCTCTTTTACATTTCCCATTCAATTCCAGGCCTGCTCTGAGAAGATTTAAGCAAACCTCTGGATTTTTCAGTACTTGGCTGAACTGAAGTAAACCCTTTAAACTTTGAAGTTCGTTCATTACCTTATCAAACTGAAGTCTAATTTATATTTCATACTCAGATACTATTTGAATACCTCAGAGGACTTGTAGAAAGTGAAGACAAGGGCTGAATGTGGTTATGAAAGGTTTTCCTTCAAATTTGGCTCTAATAGAGTTTGCTGGGTTAGTCGTGGGGTTCCACAATGAACTGTTGGTGTGAATACAACAACAAGCTCTTTCTGCACACAAAGTGCTGAAGGCAGAAATACACAACTGGTTTCATTCTAAATAAGCAATCTTAGGCCACCGGCAAAGACCCAGTATGTAAAGCCCCATGTATACACCATATTCAGGTAACAGCAGCTCAACCAGTTTCTCTATTGCATTTCTAAATGCAATTGTATTTAGCAAGTTGAAAATAAGAAGTTTTTAGAATTTCAGACTTTCCTAGATGGCTTTTAAAAGTGCTGGACTGTTAGTGCGCAATAATAAATCATGTGAGCGTGTATGTCAGGTTCAAAACACTAGCTAAATTGTACTATGAAACAATAAGACTGTTAAAAATTACACTATTTTGAGGACCATTTCCAGATGATAAAAATTAAGAAACACAAGAAACTACTTATGGACGACATCACATGTGCAATCTCCTTACTGTAAGGACTGCTGTTGGTAACTTATAAGACAGATGAATTTACCTGGATCTGAAAGCACCTTTTCTTCCTAAAGTGTCCCATCTAATCATCTGCCAGGCCAAGAGCTGGAGGGAAAGCTGTGACTGGGTTTCAGCAATTGCTCAGGCAGCAGTCCGCTCTCAGGTCCCCTCTTTTGGCGTAAGGTTGTTTGGCATGTCACCTGTAGTCCTACACACATCTGCATAAACCAGGCACCACTGGGGAACACCAAAACAGACAAGAGTGCTGCTAGTATGGCCAGGGCCTCTCACTGACCTATCTGTTGGCACCATCTGCCATCACCACCACACAAGACCAGAGGAGAGACAAGCTTCCACAAGACTGGTGTTCAAGATTTGCTGTCCTCTCCTGTTCTATTACTGTTAAACCAAGGTATATCTGGCTGCTAGGTATTTCGTGTACCATTTCTCTTAATTGCCTGTCTTCCAGTTGTTCTTTAAAGAAGCTTATGACATCCTCTTTGATTTTCCTTCAGGCCTCTTCCTTTTGCTGCCTGTGATACACATTTTGTTCTTGTTCTATTTTCTGTCTACGTGCCAACTTAAACCCACTTCATACTACTTATACTTTCCCACATCAACATATGAATAGGTATTTCTAATCCCCTTTGTGACTGTAAAGAAACATCTAAATATAGCCTAACTGAAATCAGATTCTCAAAGCTAGTGTTGATTCAATATCAACCCAAGGATTTTTATATTAAAGTACCAATCCACGCTTATTGAAATCAATTTCATATGTCATATTCCCAGCATCATGTCAGAATTTTGGGTGCTGCAGGGTATCCAGAGGTAGCAAATGATATCTTTAGGCATCATGGAAAGGTGACCCACAGTTTGACAAAATTAAGAGTCTCATTTTTTACAAGCACTTCCACAAGAATGTCAGGCATGTGTGATTCCCCACAAGATTTGTAGTCAACAGAGTCCTTCTGAGGACTGATAAATGCGAGGGTTGCAGGGGTGAAGGAGATTGAGGGCGATGATTCATCTCCACATTCTGCTCCAGATGCCAAAATATCTTGCTGCAGCTTTCTGTCAGAGCAATGCTTTTCACATTTAATAAAAAACCTAGATGGAGGATGCCGTATGGCTTTAAGCATGCTTTAACAAAAGAAGGCAGGAGAAGAAAACCTTAGGTTATGCCCATTCAGGTACTGGAGAAAAAGCATGCTGAAAAAGGCCAGTGTGATGTGATGTGGTTTATAAAACTTTTTTGTACAAGTAATTAAGCTGATGGAGAAAAAAATTACTTGGAGAAATATAAAACTTTCACGTATGTTCTCATCCATGATTCAAATTTCCCTTTGAGGGAAGGAAACTTGTCTCTTACTCCAAATATATCACTAGCAAAACCAAGTCCATTTTTTGTGAAAAGAACAGGAAAAAATACAGAATGTAATTTTTACCACAAAGGATGTGACATGGTGGAAAAGATATTCCCCAGGTAGACAGAAATTTTCAAGATTATTTATTAGAATAAAAAGTAAAGAAATAAATGGAATTTTTCATTTAGTAAAATGTTTCAATTTAGTTTCTAATTAGTCCCTTTCAAAAAAATTAATGAATTATCTGAATGATAGATTTATAGGAATCAAGAGCATGCAAGGTTCATTTGATAACTCCTACTTGGACTAAGGATGCTGGTTTTTTGTCCTGTATCTCCTGGCAAAACAGTAAGCTTTCCTGCCTGCGGCTGTTCTATATTTATTCCACATTTTCCTCACACTTGGCTTCAGACTTCCAGCACTCACGTCACTGCACAGTGTTCAGTGTAAAATTGTATGTGCTTTTATCTTGCAATTCCCTCTCCAAATCTTTAATCAAAGGTCCAGGACCTCCACTTTCCTCATTTTCCATTTGCCCTGAGAGTGACAGCAACCTGAAGACAGAGCAAGAAGTGGAAGTGATGGGCTGTGAATAGCTCTGGAGCTCCAAGGAGCCAGGCAAATAATTCTTCTCCCACATGCTTCTGCCTGCACATACAGAGGCAGGAAGAGATAAGCAGGGAGCAAGCAAGCTGCAGATCTCTGTCACCAGTACAGCCTGACATCTTCTCCTGTCTTTCAAATTGCAACTAAAATCCAAAGACCCTTTAAAAAATAAAACAAGTTTTCATGTGCACACTGATATTTGTTCCCACACTGTTCTGAATTTTAAAAAAAGATTAACATCCTCACTTATTGTTAGCACTTGGCAGATCTTCCATGAGCTTGTTAACTTTTACATTGTAGAGACTTGCAATTTTATAATGTTCTCTGCTGGATAAAAACCTTATCACTGTCAACTCAGCCAGAATGAAGTGGAAATGCCACCACATAGAAAGAATTTATTGTAATATTTATAAAAGAAGTCATCAAGACCATCTACCAACTCAAGCTAGAAAGTAGGGGAAGCTATATATAAAACAATATTTAATTCAGAAGGAACATTGAAACATCATGCAGCATAATCTACAAAACTCATGAACAAAACACATCAGACAGCATTAGCAACAAACAGTTCCAAGACCTGTAACAAGTCGAGGCAACACTTTATAACGTTTCTCCCAGTCCACAGCTCACCATGGGAACTGACAGTCAAACATCACCGGAATTTCCACAGGTGGGATAAATGGGAAGACATTGAGATCAGTCATTTGCCTGCCTTGCTTTGGGGGTCATCTCCATTTATGAGAGTCAGGTAAGGTCTTCCATGTCCAGGTCGCACCACAGAGCACCACAGCTGCATCTCCCCAGCCTTTGATCTGCAGGATGCACTCTGCAAGCCACCACACTGCAATTGCTGTGAGTGAAGCTGACTGGTTTTGGCTTCAGAAGTAGCAAAAAGCAAGGACAGAGTCCCCAAATGACAAAGGGCATGTATATCCTTTGGCAACCAAATTATCAGGTGAGAATAAGTTCTGTTTTGTCCAGGCAGATCAGTGCTTCATCCATGCAAGATCCTTGGGGTGCTGCCCCATGTCAGTTAATCTGCCTTTGGGACTGACAACCTCTTGCCAGAAAACACTTTTACATACTATTTCAAGAGGACTACAAACATATGTGCATTATCAATGTGTTTGGTATCCTGGATTCTCTGATAACAGCAAAACCTGAAAGCCAGCTCCTATTTTCAACACAGCCTGACACGCAAGTTACTAACTATGACAGTTTTTATTACATGTCTCCTCCATCATTACCTTGACAGTTGATCTTCCAGGGTCCTAACACATTATAGACCAATGCTGAGCAATTTTGTGACAAAACTAGCAACTCAGTCATCACAGAATCATAGAATTATAGAATGTGCTGAGTTGGAAGGGACTCAGCAGGATCAGCAAGTCTAATTCCCACCTCTGTGTAGGCCCTGGGGAGCCTCTTCCAGTGCTCAATCACCCTCTGGGTAAAAAACCTTTTCCTGATATCCAACCTAACCCTCCCCTGATTCAGCTTCCTGTTGTTACCCCAAGTCCTGTCATTGGTCACAGGAGTGAAGAGATCAGTACCTGCCCCTTCTCTTCCCCTCGTAAGGAAGTCAGAGACTGCAATGAGGTCGCCCCTCAACCTCCTTTTCTCCAAGCTGAATAATCCAAGTGACCTCAGCCACTCCTCATAAGTCATCCCTTCTAGGCCCTTCACCATCCTTGTGGCCCTTCTTTGGACGTGCTTCAGTAGTTTGATGTTCTTTTTGAACTGTGGAGCCCAAAACTGTACATATTACCAGCCTCCTTTTCTCCAAGCTGAATAATCCAAGTGACCTCAGCCACTCCTCATAAGTCATCCCTTCTAGGCCCTTCACCATCCTTGTGGCCCTCCTCTGGATGTTCTCCAGCAGTTTGATGTCCTTTTTGAACTGAGGAGCCCAAAACTGCACACAGTACTTGAGGTGAGGTCACACCAGTGTGGAGTAGAGCAGGACAATCACCTCCCTTGACCAGCTGGCCATGCTGTGCTTGATGCACCCCAGGACGTGGTTGGCCCTCCTGGCTGCCAGGGCACACTGCTGGCTCATATTCAGCTTGTTATCAACCAGGACACCCAGGTCCCACTTGGCAGCACTGGTCTCCAGACACTCGTTCCCCAGTCTGTACACACCACCAGGGTTGCCCCATCCCAGGTGAAGAATCCAGCACTTGCCCTTGTTAAACTTCATGTGATTGGTGATTGTTCATCTCTCTGGCTTGCTGAGGTCTCTCTGCAGGGCCTGTCTGCCATCGAGGGAGGACGCCAGCCAGATGTTATCCTGTTCATCCTGCAGAGGATGTTATCCTCTTTGTGTCCAACCTGTGAGCCAGTTGCTCACTCATAGTGTNTGGCAGCACTGGTCTCCAGACACTCGTTCCCCAGTCTGTACACACCACCAGGGTTGCCCCATCCCAGGTGAAGAATCCAGCACTTGCCCTTGTTAAACTTCATGTGATTGGTGATTGTTCATCTCTCTGGCTTGCTGAGGTCTCTCTGCAGGGCCTGTCTGCCATCGAGGGAGGACGCCAGCCAGATGTTATCCTGTTCATCCTGCAGAGGATGTTATCCTCTTTGTGTCCAACCTGTGAGCCAGTTGCTCACTCATAGTGTAACGCAGTTGTCCAGCTCTATGCTGGACATTTTGTCCAGAAGGATACTGTGAGACACAGTATCCAAAGACTTGTTGAAGTCCAAAAGCATTACATCCACTGGTTTCCTTAATCAGCTAGGTGGGTTACCTTGTCATAAAAGGAAATTAAGTTCCACAAGCAGGACTTCCCCCTCATGAAGCCATGCTGGTTGTAACCAAGGACTGCACTATCCTCCAGGTGCTTTTCAATGCTTCCCAGAATAATCTTCGTAATTTTACTGGGCACTGAAGTTAAACTGACTGGCCTGTAGCTTCCAGGGTCCTTCTTCCTGCCCTTCTTGAATATTGGAACAACATTAGACAGCTTCCAGTCATCTGGGACCTCTCCAGATTCCCAAGACCTCCCAGAAATCATCCCATCGATCCCCAGAGATTTGTAGGGATCCAACTGTAGCAGCAGATCCCACACAAGTTCAGGGTCAGCTGGGAGCTGGGCATTGCACAGTCATGGTCCTCCAGCTCAAGGCACTGGACACTCTTGGTACATCATCAGTGTTGAAGATGGAG
>VZRW01006594.1:0-45445 GCA_013398125.1 Aegotheles bennettii
AACTCCTTCGTCCTGATCAGGACACCGCCTGCACAGCAGCTGCTATTATGCCTTTGCTTTAAAGGACATCACTGGAAGTTGCATGCATACCAAATTTATCTGCCTGCTACACCGTACAGATAATAACATTCTTCTATTTGTTCAGTGGATGGTCAGATTTAGAAAAGAATATTTGGAACTAATTTATTCGTGGTGTAAGTTATGATGAGAAATCTATCCAAATAAACAGATTTATGTTATATTAACCACTTAATGCTTGTGACAGAATAGAAGAGAGAAGGGATCCATTTGTAGGATACACAATAAATATGTCTGCACTTGCTCCTACTTAAATAAATCATGCTCCTTTTTTGCCTTTATCTCCCCTCTTCTGTTCCCAACAGATGTATCTACATTGTACATTGCAAGGAAAGTAAAATGATGCAGCAAATGGAAGGTACAGCATATTTTATGACCAATTAACCTTCCTACATGTTAGATTAATGGATCTCCAATAGCCTGGTTTCACAGTGTGGGCCCCAAGCCTGGTCTGATGTTGGCAGAAAGCTTTAATTAAATAAATCACAGTATAGGGATTTACATCACAAACCTTGAAACTTCAACTGCTGGGCACAAGACCATTTTGGATACATAGATCAAGAACTAACAACACTGAGCACGGTGCAACAGCCTGCACTTGATCAAAATATCTGAAAGCTGTGTGCCAGGTAACAGGCACATCCATCAGTGCTTGGACTCCTTAGTTCAGAGGGACCTTCATTACACTTGCTTGTGACCACAAGTTTCCATGTTATTATTTTGGTCACATACCATTGTACAAATATAGCAAAACCTTACCTATAGGGTAGGTTAGGGCAATGCGGTACAGGGGCCAGAAGTTCAGAAATGCATTGAAGTTGTGCCACTTTTGTCTTTTAAGACAACAACTTGTTCTATTTCTTCACATGATAAAGATAATACCTTCAAGAGAATTGGAAGCATTTCTGGAACTGAGATTCACACATGGCTCGTTCTGAAATAAACATCAAGGGAAGTAAATTAAGAAAATAGAGCTGCTTCTGAGTCTTTCTCAAGCTACTAAATTTGATTTTGTTTTGAAAAGGGTTATTTTTTTCCTGTCTCCAGTCCTAGTTGCATTTGGTATTCAGGAGTGTTTTCTTACTGTCCTTTGTAAACATCAGGAAGGAAGGAAAGAGACTATTTTATTTCCTCCTGGAGTTATTTATGATTTTATCAGCAAATAACAAAACACTGATTTAAACTGAGGAAGATCTTTGATTTGTCTTGTTAGCTTTGCTTGCTCCTTTTGAAGCAATCAAATATTGGTACACGAAGAAGGATAAAGGAAAGAGATGCTGCAGAGTTACATCAGTCTGACTGCCAATTCTGCATTATTGGCTTATTTTGTTATTTTTTTGCTTCAGTTTAGGGTTCTCAGCAAGTGCTTCTTAGCATTGTTCTTTGGTTTCATTTGCTTATATATTTCTGGAGTATACTTAAAGATCAAGTTTTCAACACCTGACTTGGCTGCTTAAATTCTGCCTACAAGTTGAATAACTCATCCTGGCATCACTGAGACTTGCTCTTCTGCCAATACACATTTCAATGTTTTGCAGGACATAGTCTATGCGAGAACTCCAGTTTTGCTATTCCTTAGCAGCCCTTTTATTGAATTGGAAAGATAAGCTACGATGAATGTTTCAACAATATCTTCCTCTGCAGCGAATATGTACTTTATTCAGCTTAGACTTTATTTTCCCAGTATAGAGTTTGTTGAAATGTGAATTATTTTTTCTTCCAAGTAGACTTTAAAACATCTTTGGCATTAAAAATCCAGCCATTAAGAAAGCTGTGGGTAATAAACATATATGCTGACTTCCATTTCCTTTTCAGAACCATAATTATCAAAAACTATCATAACATAACAAGCCATTCAGCAGCAGCATTATTTCAAGTTATTACTCTTTATTTCCTAAAATGTTGTGTGTAATGATATGCATTAGGTAACACATGCTTGTAGAGGCATATACTAAATCTGTCTTTTTTCTGAAGTAATTATTTGGTACCTTGTGGTCTACCACTACTAGGTTATTCATCATCACCCAAGTATAAACACTTAATTAATAGAAGATGACACACTATTTTTAGACTATTTTTAGATCATAGTATTCTGTCAGTTGGTATGCAGAGAACTGACCACCTCCACAGGCTACAATGACAAACTTGACAATTGTATTGAAAGAAGCATTACTAACAATTAACAAATACAGCAGAGTCAAATGAAAATATAATGAAATCCTGTTTTAACCTGCTCTTAGAGGGAACACTTAGTAAAAGACAAAAGAAAAGGTGAAGCATTTCTCCTCTACAATGAACTTGAAGCGAAACACACTGAAAAGCTGCATGGAGACTTATAGAAAATCAACTGCTCACTTAAAGAAATGTGAAATTACTGACAACTTAATTTTACTGTTCTCCATCATGGTCATTGTTGCTCCAAGTTCCAACTGGGGAACAGCCAAGAGTTAAAAGCAATCCCAGTAACATTAAAACCTGAAAATGCTGCAAAAATTGTAATATGAAATATTCAGGAAGAACTGTTCAGTATTTTGTTGTTGATGTAGAGTTGTTTGCTAGTCTTCTGTTCAGGAAAAGGTAAAACAAGAGCAGTGAAAGTGATTAAAAACATGAAATGTCTTCCACATGGGAAGCATCTGAACATACCAGAACTATTCAGACAGGAAAACAAGACAGTGGACACCTACAAAATCTTGAGAGGGATGAGGAAAGTGAATAGGAAATGACTGTTCACTGCCTCTCCCCACACAAACTGAGCCAAGTTGACAAAAACGTCAAGAAAACAAAAATTATTCATACAACAGCATGTCAAAAACTAAAGCCACCTTTTTTTCCGAGATATCACGGATAAGAGAGGAAAGATAAGTTCAAACAGGCCTCAGAAAAACTCATGGAAGAAAAATCAACTGATACCTAATACAAAACTGCCTTTGACTCACAAAGCCCTTGGGCCTGGGATTGCCAGATTTGGGAAAGTATTCAGCACATTGGGGCCCAACCCTGCACTCTTCCCCAGGCAACTGCTCCTGGCCAGAGGGAATGTAGATGCACACCAGGTCTGACCTCGGGTAGTCCCTTCAGCTTCAGACATTCCTTCCTTTTCCTCAACAAATGAAGGACTTCCATTACTAAAAACCAAAACAGACTTCAGGTCTCTATCCAAAACCCTCTTAGACAAAAAATACATTTTTATTGTTAATATCAAGTAATGGATAATAATGCATGACAGGCAAGCTTGCTATACAATAAGATTACTTTAAGAAATCCTCATGTTATTCATGGGGAACAGGCATGTAACAGCAGGAATCCCACTGTACTGTAGGTATGGTGAGCTACTGACTTATATTAACTTTAAGATCACCTTTAGGTAAACAGAAATTTACCTTGAATGTAGCTAAAACCCGTACCTGATTCTCCTACGTTTAGGAGAGCATTGTCTCAGAAGGAAAATGGACCGAGCCAAATGAAAAAAAATAAAATAAAAATGGCAGGGATGCAGAAATTGGTGGGGTTAAGGTAGGAAGTACCTCAGTTTGAGGGGAAACCAAAACCCTTCATAAGATTTTCAGATGAACACATCCAGAGGAATTTTTTGCTAATAGAAAATGTAATTAAAAGGAAGTTAAATGATTCCTTTGTTTATTTAATAAAATAAAATTTAGAATAAGCTGTATTCTAACAACGTTAAAAACCTCCTGACATGTCCACAGAGGCTCTTTGGGGAATTTCAAATTGAAGAGGAAAAATAAAGGAGGAAGGGGGAGAGTACACATCAGAAGAAGTGTGTTATAAACCTCCTGCTGCGGAGATGTGAGCTTTAAGCAATCTATGAGTGGGTGTGGGTCCATCTGGAAGGAGCTCCAGCAATACTTCCCTCCAGCTCCAGAAAGGAAAATCTTTCAAGCTCCCGGGCAAGGCCTTCAGGTGCTGTAGAGCTTAAAGTTTGAAATCCCTATACACAAGTTTCTTCCAGCTGTTATTAATTACTTAAGGACTCGGTTATTTTGAGTTCTTTCTCATTTGTTCAAACGGTGTCTGTTTTACCAGTTGAACTCTTGCCTGTTCTTTTTCCCAACTGCAGATTTAGCTTAATTAGACAGGTGCCTTCTAACAGTGAGCTCTTTGAACTGGAGGAGCCTTAAATGAAGGCTTTGTAAATAAATCTACACATATACAACAAGCAACAAAAACACCAGATCAAAACAACCCCAAAGTTCTTGCTCAAGGAACAAAATGATGTTGCATATTTCAAGAAGGTTTTTTAATTGGTTATAATTCTGAATAATTTTAAATTTTAATAGTTATGATAAATTATTTGTGATTTAATATTATAATTATTTTTACTTATGCCAGAGGTCATCTTACAGTTTTTAGAAACAAAGTCTATAAATTCAGAAGCCAACAGAGCATAAGGAGACATGTTTTTAACTAACTCCAATAACTTGTTAAAGTGAACTTCCAGAGACAACTCTGCTTTACATGAAAATCGCTGTTTGTGTTCTTATACTAGTGCAAAACTACACTACGATTTCCAATTCTAGAAAATCCATGCATAAAAAGAGAGACTGCTGACATGTCACAAGCATGAAACAGTTTCTACATCTGGTCATTATCAAACAAAGTTATCATTCCTCCTGGGACTGTTAACATTCCTTCGAAAGATACCAGCACACCGCCAAACATCAACCGAAGCACCAGCAGAAACCCCTCCTGGAATGGAGCAAGCTGAGACACAGCAGCTTCTGAAACCTCAAACCAACAGCAAGTCAGAGAATGAGCATTTCATTCCCACCTTGCTTACTAGTCTTTTGGAGACAAACTTTGACTTTGCGTACACACTGAAGGCCAAGTGAAATGCCAAGGAACTGTGCCTCCCGTTCAAAACGACGGGTGCTATGAATGACTAGCATTTCAAGCAGCTGGTACTGCAGTCTTAGCCATGCCACTGCCCTAGCCTAGCAGCAGAGTGCTGGTCCAAAGAGAGATCCTTCTCATTCTCTGCTCCTCATCATAGAGCTTCTCCCTTGCCTCAGTGCTGGATCTAAAGATTCCCCAGTCACGAGGGATAATGAATCCATGAACTGGGCTTCCTCACTCTGCAGCCACATCAGAGGCAAGGCAAGCAGGAGGACCCCATCACCTAGATCAGAGCCGAGGGGAACGAGTAGCAGCCTACCATTATACCAAATCACATGTAACGTGAAGCAGTAAGGTCTGCCTGGTTTGTAGATGTTACAAGAGGTAGCTCTTTTGGGCTTTCTCTGACACAGAGTCACACCAAGTTTCCAGAAGTAATTGGTTTCAAGCACTGCAAGTCAGTTCCAAATGAAATTTTTGTTCTCAAACACAAGCAATTCTGTTACAATAAGACAGCAAATCAGAAGCCAAATCTATCCAGCAAGCCTCAATCTTAACTGAACTTGCCAAGGTATTATGTTTTCCTCCTCAAATACTGTTTCACTTGCAGAGTTGTACTTTCCAGACCAGTCACCCCTTTACAGACTTGCAGAGGAAAAAAAAAAAGTCAGCAGTTATAAAATAAAAAACAGATCCAGCTGGTGACACAAAAAGAAAATACCTAGATGTACACTCAGCAGCTTGCACTTCACTGGTGAACAGAAATATGGGCAAAGTGTTGTAAAGGCTGAGAAAGCTGTTAAAAAAAACCCCACAAATTTCTAAAAGCCAAAGAGGAGCTGTCAGAACTTCATGGAATATGTACCGATCAATGGAGAACACAGAGTTTCTTATGTGTGCATCCTAACATGCACAAATAAAACCTCCACCTGAAGAAGTCAGATAAGTATCGTTCAAATATAACGATAAAAACCTAGTTTAAAACCAAGCCAGTCTCATAAATCACATACGAAGCTTCACCTTCTCCAAATCCTCTTGTAAGAGTCCTTTCTTACACTGCACAGCTCCTTCCTCTGTCCCCCTGTGCAGGCACCTCCACTTCTGACCGATCAGAAGACCTGACCCAAAACACTGATATGCAGGAACGAAGCAGTAGCCACTATTTGCTCCGACTTCTTTTTCCTCTTACTATGGTTAAGCTGAGAGATGGATTACTTTTAACAGAATGACTTACAAGTGTATAAATTGAAATAAATTTTTCACTTTCTTCTTGGTCTGATACAGTGTACTATTCCAATTCTGACTTTGGCATGTTAAATTATAGTGTTTCTAGTCTTTCTATTAATAAGATCTAATCAGTAAACACACTGTTGTTGCTTCGGTACCTTACGGTTGCCACTACCAACAAATTCAGAAGTCTTAAAGGGGAAGGGGAAGAAGCATCCTCCCTTCTCCAACAGCCCTGGTTAGTAGATTTAACTTAATTTGGCATCAAAACCCCTTAAGTCAATGACTCTTTGAAGTCAATGATGGACTCAAACATCAATTTGAAACTTAATTATGAAACATGGGAGTTAGTCTTTGTTTATCAGTACATTTCCTTAGAATTAACATAAACATACACACACTACAAGGAAGTATAGATTCCATTTGTATGTGTTAGAAACCATACAAAGACAACTATGACAACCTTAAGTGAAATAAGTAAATCAACAAATGCAGTGTTTCACATTCCTTTTTACCTATTTATCAGCCTAGTAGAAAAGATTTCATAGGAGCAGTGAAATTGTAATCCTTTGCTTAATATCAAATGTAGTCATTGGCAGAGTACCTCTTGGGTTTTTTCCCTCAAAGCACCCTGGTAAAACGTAATGATCACCTCAATGCAAAAAAGCATTTCTCACCTCCATTCGTAATTAATGTTTGGAAGACCCATTCATCCTGTTAGTGCAAATGCATTGTGCTCTGGATTATGCCTGGGAACACAATTCTGTAGGCAATGAGAAAAGTCTAAGCAGACAAGCGTTTTGTATGGGACAAGCACTGAGGGACATAACTGGCAGGGGCAAAACAGAGCCCAGAGGAACAAGGCTGCATGACTGAGCAATTAGAGGAACCTCTCTGTCTGCAGCAAATAGAAAGCATCACTGCAGTGATGAATTCTGAATGCCATAGTTGGAACTCTATTGGTACCAAACTTCACCTTGTTAACCTTGCTTTCAAGAAGCTGGAATGAGCATTTTACATGAACTCTTAACAATAACAATCGTAACTCCTTTTCACTAACAGACTTTCTTTCAAAATGAAGGATTGATCTCAATCTGTCTAAAAACACACAATCCCTCTCCCAAACTACCAAACACTAGTAACATCTCCTCCACATAACTTCACAAGAATTTTAACAAATCTCTTCACAATTCCTTTTTTATACATTTTATGAAAGCACCTATCTTCATCTTCTCAGGTGACTCATGGCCCTTTATTTGATCTTTTTGTCTTCTTGTCTTCACAGAGGCGTTAGCAATTACCACTGTTCAGACACATGGAAACACTTCTTATTTGAACAACTGCTTGATAAATTGATCTAGAAGAAAACAGTAATTTAAGTTCTTGAGGGGAAAAAAAAATCTTATTTTAAAGTGCCTAGATGGCTGAATATTTTTTTCACTGTACTTTGCATACTTTTTAATGCAAAATCTACAGCTGATCTCTTGCCCAGCCACCTTACAGAATATGGCATCTTTTATTTATTTTATGCAAATATCACAACTTATGTTTCCAAAAGCTGCTGAATTCAATGTCTTCTCTTATCACACATTCCCTTAGTGCAGAGGTCATTATTCCCCAGGCCGTGAGATTCCTCCATGTGCCATGTGGTCTATTCAAGATTCCTAGGGAAATGCCTTTCAATCCCTTATTCCCATCAACTGGGGGATTGTAGATCCCATTTTGGAGCTCTGCATTTCTTCTCTCATAAGTGAAGGTCCTTTCATTTGACTGGATCTTCAACAAGCAGCAGCTGTTTCAGAAGAGTTAGGAAAGTCACTTCAGCATTTTAGAGCCCTGTCCAGCTGGTTCAGTTGGCTTGCATGAAGCAGTTCTGGATACCAAATAATGTGACAATTCCTGATGAGGTTTTCAGAATCTCTTTTGTGTCAGCAAGTCTGAGAATAAGGGTTATCAGACAGACCATCTGACTCATCCCAGCCTTGGCATGCTTTACTTCACAGCATGGATGCTGGATGACTCTTATTGGAATAATCCTATTTCTAACAGCAAGAGAGCGTCTCATCCACGGTGGAAAAGCACTCAAGGAATCCCGGCTGTCATGGTATCCCAGATCAATGTTCTCACTTGTAGAGAAGATGCAACTGTAAAGATGTGCCTGCCTCCTAGAGCAAGATCTTACCATATCCTATATCTTGATACCAGAGTGCTGTGACTGAAGCTTCCTCTACCAGGTCAGTAAACTGTACACCTCATAAATGGAAGCTCATCTCATCTTGTAAAGGTAAATTCCGAACCCAGTTTACAACAGGAAGTGGACAGCAACTAGTGCTACTGGGAGGCCATCATCTCCAGTTTCCCTCTTTTCCATGAGTAATCCCATCTCAGGGTTTCCCAGGGCAGGACAATGGTGTCTGCACCTGACCACTACACAGAGCTGTTTGCAAAACTGAAGAACTTTCTGATTCCAGGTTTCAAGAGTCAAATATCCAGGATAACCAGCATGGCAGAGTGAAGGTCAGAAACACTCTGGTGCTGAGTCCTAATGACAGTAAGGGACCGTGACATCATGACTTCCAACCCATGAAATACTACAAGCAGAAACTGAGGTCCAAGGAACACTGTAAGTTTACTGCAGCTGAAAATGGAAACATTAAGGTGTTATGGTGGTGGCAAAACTTCTGATCTGACTGGTGCTAGAACTAAGACACACTACATACGCTTGCAATGTACTGCCTTGACTTTTGCTAAGCTGAGTCAGTGCCAAAGCCAGCTAAAGTCTACTCTGGCATCAGCTCAGTTATCTGACAAGCCTCAGAGAAGTCTTCAGGAAGCTATGTAGACTAGCAGCAATAATGAACAGAAAAGAGCTTAAGGAAACTCAGAGCTGAACCACCATGTTTCAAGAGACGAAGCTGAGAGGAACTGAGAGCACGCCAGGCTCACCTCACTTTATGCACCTATCGTTACTGCAGAGGCAAAGTTGTTTTTCTATTCCCGAAGGAAGATGTGTGGACACAGCCAGTGCCATTGTGCACATGGGCTCTAACTCACAGCTTTGATTTGCTAAACCTCTGAAAAACATGATAGCTGAAACACATGCCGATTGCAGGAGATAGTTCACTATAAATTGAGACATCTTTAAATCATCAAAATGAACAGGCGCCCACACCTTGGACAACTGTAAGATGCCTTCGAGCTTATTCTGATTGATAGTGTGGGTGCCAGATGTAGGGAAGAGGCTAAAATTCCTCTGTGAACATTGTATCTACTTGGATTTCTGCAGGAGTCCCAGTTTGGATAAATCAGTTCCCTTTAGACATTTGATGAATTCCTGCTAGGCAACCCCAGATACAGACTAACTGTACAGTGCTAGGGTTGGGAAAGAAAGACGACAATTCATTGAGATGAACGAAGCTCTTCACACTTCTAAAGAATGCTGCTTCCAGCGAGGTTCATCTTCTCAGAAGGTTCTGACTTCTCAGAAAATCCCACTTCATCGAGGTGGAGCAAGTACTTCGCAGTACAGGAGGTGCAGAGAAATGCAAAGACATGGGCAAAGTTTCACCCCAGTCCCATCAAAGACAAAAAGAGAAACTGCAGGCTTTAGAAATTCCTTCCCTTAATGACTTCTGGTACCCAAAAGAAAATGTAGCATTTCTAGAAAATTCCCTGATACCTTTAAATCATGACTTCTTCACTGCTAACTTTTTAATTAATAACAGAGGAAAACAACTACCCAAAGATCTCATCAATGTAGATCTAGTTCTCCAGAAGCGTAACCTCTAGGGAAGTATAAGCAGCAGCCTTTTCTTACCTTGAATACAACCTTCACTTTTTTCACCTCACCACGCATCACCTGATGTCCCAGTCTATCCCTATCAGCAATCTTCATGGAAGATGTTTGTAAACTAATGCCCCTAATTCTTCTGAATTTCTTCTAATTTCATCTGAATTCCCCTCAGGTATCTGTGTATCAGCTACAACCATTTCTTGAACAAATAATGATGACACCTAATACTCAAATGCCAAGCAAAAATACACAGGGAGGAGCAACTGTGCAGAACTACTGGACAGTCTTCAGCAAATAAGGGATCTGACTGGCCTGGCTTCCTCAGCATTCTCAGTGACAGAGGAGGGAAGACAAAAATGCAAAGTCAGTGTCAGAGTCCTCCCCATCCCCATGATCATGCAAAAAGTAGGAAAAGGTGTACTAAGTACCACTGAAAGGTAACAGAGGGTTGAAAAAACATATAAGCAAGGATTATCTTTCAAAAACTCAAGAAGATACAGAAAACCAGGGGGACAGGATTGCCATAAAAAAGGAACGAGGTTTTCCTTGGAAGTCCTCAAAGACGTTTGTGAAATGATTTTAAAAGAGTTCAAAAAGTGAAAACTAGACTGAAAAGGCCAAGAGACTAAGCCAAAATTCAGTCTATTTTGTCCCTGTTTGCCCCAGTACAAAACTTCCTTTGTCCTCGGTACAGAAGACTCCTTGCTATTTCCGTGCAAATGTAGCAGTAATAACTGTGTATATATTTAACAGGGCTGTTCTGTAATGGTAGATAAAAATAAAAATTAATTTTCTACTGCAAACAGCAAACAACAGGTTTCAAGTCCATTGTTATACAGATCTACTTTTCCAACAGATTTATAGAAATTGTTAAATGTTTTTGTGCCTATCTAAAATGTAGGTCTGCATCAATTCCCTTGCATAAAAATACCAACCACAGCACAGCATCAGCCTTTCTCCCAGTGCTGCCACGTTGCTATGGAAACTGGCCCTGATTTCTACTGCCATAGGTTCCATGTAAGCAGGAAAAAAGCTTAAGTAATATTTATATAATATGCAATAGAGAATATATATGCAACGTTTATGATTTCACTGGAGGCCTGCAGACTGACAGAAGTGGATTAAAGAATTTCCAGACTGTTTCTATCAGACATTCAAAGTATATTTATATTACTAGCCTCAAAATAAGAAATATATAAATATGTGAAAATCAGCATATTCTTTTCTCCCGCTTGTTTTTAATCAGTAAGACAGACAAGCTCCATATGTCATTAGTAAATAAAATCATGTGTTCTTGAATTATACTGTGAAAAACTAGAATTTAACTTATTCCTTTAAGAGTGAGACAATCCTTTTGCCTTATTCTCAAGAAGCCACAACAGAAGACTATAGAGGCTTTTTTGCAACAGATTTTGAAACAAAGGAAGGCCAACCTAACCTTCAGTGTTCCCCTGCCTTGAACAGAACTGCATGTCTGTCTTCTCATCCTCCCCGTCCCCTTCAAACAAATTTCCTGTAAAAATATTGCAATAAAAATACTGCCCTGCAATCCTGATGGGATTTTTTGGCCTTCTTTCCTTAATACAATCTGTGTATGCCCCTACAGCTAGCCCTCGCTGAATCACATGAAAGGTTGAGGTTCAAGAGGACCCCTGGAGGTCATCTGGTCCAAACCCCTTGCTGCTCCAGCAGGGCCACCTAGAGCAGCTGGCCAGCACTATGTTCAGACAGCTAATTTTGAGCATCTCCAAGGATGGAGGCTCTGCCTCTATGGGCAACCAACCTGTACTAGCACTCACCTTTCAACACCAAGCACAACATCAGGAGACACACTGAAACTTCTAAAGGGCAAACAATCCACTGGTTAATACCCCAAAAATGTTTTCAATACCAAAACAACTTTATTAGACAGCTTACTATAAAATGACAGAATGAAAAATACCTCAAGTCTATTTAAAGGGGTGGTAAATGCTGCAGACACTCTTACACAAAGAATAAAAAAGTCAAGTCTAACTTCCCTCACGTCTGTTAAGACTTTCTCAGAACACTTTCTCAAAGGTAACATGTTTTGAAAAGAACTACTGGTCTTCAGTATTTATTCTTGTCTTGAAGAATTTCTGACTAGAAATGTTAGAGTGGGAGGCAAACACACACTCTCTACATGTAGACAGCCTGGGAAAGACTTTCATAGCCAGGTTCAAATCCCTGACCTACAAGATCTGCAGGATCCAGTCACTAGTGGGGTTCCCCAGGACTCAGTATAGGGGCCAGTTCTCTTTAATATCTTTATTAACTATCTGGATGAAGGGATCAAGTGCACCCTCAGAAAGTCTGCAGATGACACCAAATTGGGTGGGAGTGTTGATCTGCTTGACGGTAGAAAGGCTCTGCAGAGAGATCTGGACAGGCTGGATCCATGGGCAGAGACATGACGTTCAGCAAGGCTCAGTGCCAGGTCCTGCACTTGGGTCACAACAACCGCGTGCAAGGCTACAGACTTGGGGAAGAGTGGCTGGAAAGCTGTCTGGTGGAAAACGACCTGGGGGTATTGGTCAACAGCCAGCTGGATATGAGTCAGCAGTGTGCCCAGGTGGCCAAGACAGCCAACAGCATCCTGGTTTGTGTCAGAAATAGTGTGGCCAGCAGGACTGTGTTCAGTTTTGGGCCTCTCACCACAAGGACACTGAGGTGCTGGAGCGGGTCCAAAGAAGGGCAACAAAGCTGGTGAAGGGTCTGGAGCACAAGTCTTACAAGGAGCAGCTGAGGGAACTGGGGTCATTCAGTCTGGAGAAAAGGAGGCTCAGGGGAGACCTTATCACTCTCTACAACTACCTGAAAGGAGGCTGTAGTGAGGTGGGTGTTCGTCTCTTCTCCCAAGTAACAAGCAATAGAGCAAAAGGAAATGGCTCAAGTTGTACCAGGGGAGGTTTAGATTGGGTATCAGGAAAAATTTCTTCACTGAAAAGGTTGTAAGGCACTGGAACAGGCTGCCCGGGGAAGTGGTTGAGTTAACATCCTTGAAGGTATTTAAGACATGTAGATGTGGTGCTCAGGGACCTGGTTTAGTGGTGGACTCGGCAGCGCTGGGTTAACGGTTGGACTTGATGATCCTGAAGGTCTTTTTCAACCAAAATGATTCTATGATTCTACAATCTGAGATGTAATTTTTACTTCAGGTATCTGTAGTAGTTCTTTCCTATGACATAAGCCAATACTCAAAGTCTTTCACTACAGTCAAGTCTTAACGCTCCTTCTCACCTATATAGCCTTTCTTCCAAATAAAATGGTTTAAGTTACAAACATCAGCAAGAACAAATTCTCTTTCTTGAGACAGAAATCCCACTGAAAAGGAGCAGACCCAAGAACTTGAGTGCAATGATTTTAGAAAGGCTCTTCTAGGACAGATCAGAGACTCACATAAGCCAGTATCCTATATTTAGAAAAACTGCCATGTGCAGTTGTCCAAGGAAAAGCGTAAGAGCAAGCTAAGCACACAAGGACCCTTCCTTCCCCAAGCAGTCCCCTGGTCCCCAACAAATGGCAGAGACCACCAGACAGGATTACTAAGCATTTAGTAGCTCCCACCTGATACTTATTCCACATACCTACACAGTTCCCCCTTGAGCATATGGAAACTTCTAACATCCACATTCCATGGCATGGAATTCCAGAGCATACTGACACCTTTCCCAAAGGATCGTCATCTTGTGTTTGCTCTGCATGTTTCATCTCCTACCTTCAACTAACATCCTTTGGTTCTTGTACTGAAAGTGCCTGCAAACACTCATTCTGCAGTCACCCTCTCCCTGGCACACAATTTAAGACATCTACTGTATCCCCCTCTGCCATCTGTTTTTCAGACTTGAAGAGCCCTACTCAGTTTTGTCTCTCCTCACAGGACACCTGCTCCATAATTCAAGATCCTCCCCTTCTCTCTTCCCCTATCCTTGTCATGCTGTACCCTTTGTATGCAATATTCCATAGGTGATGTATGACGGGCTTTTATTGTGACATAATGGTATTTTCTGTTGTGTTGTCTCCTTCTTTGTTCCTTATCATGTATTTACCTTTTTTAATCACTACTGAACACAAAGCTGATGCTTTTATGAAACACCTATTTCAATGGTAGCTCCCTAAATATTGATTACCACCTCAGAATCCACTATTTCATATGAAAAGTTATGATAATTTTCCAACATGCACAACTTTTAACATTTATCTAGGCTGAATCTCATTTGCCATTGTGACATCCAAAATGCTGGTATGAATATAGTGAAGTAGGCTCAATGGAGTTTTTTCACCAAGAACCACCAAGATAAAAAGGGGAAAAAAAAAATGCATATGCTTTCACCTATAACCAAAATAAGCTTCTTTGTATCATCCAGAAAACAATAAACTAGTTTTGATTGCAGGTTTTTTCTTGTTTTTAACATCCTAGGTCTATGAGTAGTTCATGTAACTGTAACTCCCCAGAATTACCTAATTATTTTCTAATAAGAGTGTGATTATGGTATGAGTACTTCTGTTCAAAGATGTAATGAATCAGTAGCTCTAAAAGGAAATTACATTTCCCTTTAAGGTATCATTTTACATAAAAATAATTGTGTATCTCATAAAATTTATGTAAATGAGATTTCAGAATTGTATAGAGACCTGAAATTTAAAATGTTTACCAAAGTCATACACAAAGACTCTTGCTCTGCTTTAGTTAACATCAGACAGACCCATAAAACACATACTTTGCAAAATAATGCAGAGAAGACGTTTCTTTAAGATAAAATTATCTTTGGCTCAAAGATGATACCAGGGTGTCATCTCTCTTGAAAAGAACATATACAATTTGTCAATACAACCTGTGACTTCAACATAGTAACACGTCCCCAGAAATTCAGGTTTAAAGAAGAAATCATTGTCATTGACAGGCAGAAAGTATCAACATGAAAATATCAGATACTACAGACTAAACTAAAAGAGGAGAATAGTGTTCATCATTACAGTTCTGAAGCCACTTACCAGGAAGATAAAATGTACCTACCTAATCTAGAGAGGTGAACAGACTATTAGAAACCTAGTAGACTTCAACACCCTCTACAACAATGTCAGAAAAAAAGGGGCAACTCATACATTAGGTAAATAGTAAAAAGAGGTATCTAATTTCAAATGAATGAGTGCTATATTAATAAGTGTACAAATGTTATTAAAATAATTTTGCTTTCAATCAGTAGGGGAGAAGATTACAATTGAGAGATGGGGCTATTTAAATTTCAGATAACTAAATGTTTACACTCCCAGAACATGAACAAAATGAACTGAACATGTTACAAAATTATGTTTTGATCAGAAAAACACTTCTCTGGAAACAGCTGCACTAAAAATATCGTAGTGACCATAAGTAAGGGTAAATGAGAATAATTTCCAAATCAATTTCAGGAGCTTCATTGTTACCTATTTGCAAAAGCCCAGAATCAGCTCAGCCAGTGCATGCCAGACAGATTGAAGCTTAAAGCAGATTTTGGCTGAGCAGTCTAGAGAAGATAGTAGTTGCTTCAGGCAACTTATAAATTGGTAGAAATCTTCCGTATGTTTGTATCAGGACAATATATTGAAATGTTTATTAAATTTTATAGTGTAGTATTTTTCATTTTCATTTCATTATTATGATTGCATAGGAGACCTGGCCTTCATAATGTTATTTACTTATTCTTTTTCAACTGATAAGAATTTATTCAAATAAAGACCCTACAAAATAGTAGCAGGCTGCAACTTAATCCAGTAACATTTAAAAAGTCATTTTCCCTTCAGCTATTTCTGTACAGATACACAGCTATTCTCAGAGATGTCTGTTATTTAGCTACGTCTATCATTAAATAAAAAGTAAACTATCTGTATGAATCATGAAGAACTAGAAAAATGAATAATGAAACAACTGTATTTTGAGAGCAGCTGCTCATTTAGGCAAATGAGAACGCTAGTACTAGAGTGATCTTTGTTCAGATGGTCTGGCATTCAGCAGGATTCTCAACTGTATCTTCCACAAAAGGCGTATCTTTCACTGCACATGGACAATGAAGACGTTTGTGAACAGTATGAGGAATTTTAAGATCAACTGGGCAAAAGACTAAGATCACTGTAATAATACATAAATACAACAAAACTAACAGGAACGAATCGTTAAGTGAAAACTGCTTTTTAAATATAAAATATTAGTTTGCACTTAAATGTCATGGTAAACCTCAGGCAGTTTGCTCTGGCTTTGCTTTATTTAAGCTGTTTTTCTTACTGTCAGGTCCCGCTGGAAAGAGCACCACACTAAATCCTGTATGCTAACGTACACTCAGTTACATGTAGTTGAAATTGTTTCCAAAGATATTGCCCAATAATCACATCTTCAATGACTAGAAGCAAAATTATTATTATAAAGTGGGTTTGGGTTTCTTCTTTTTGTTTTGTTTTTCAATTTGCAGAGTAAAATACAAACCTAAGCTAGGAAAAAGCCGAGGGGAAAACTTTCCTGTTCATCTTCAAGGCTTTGCCCCCTGACAAGTCCAGCCTCTCCACACACAGCCTTCAGTTGACCCAGCCCAGTGAGATCAGACAACAGCCATAAGACATAAACAGGAAGACACATTAATTTATTTCCTGTATATTTTCTGACTCTGCTAAGAAAAGTATTTAGATCAATTAAAGGAAAGCACAGACATCAGGAATGTAACTTAGGTCATGTTTTCTGGCCAGGTTTTAAATCATGACTGAGAACTGCAGCTACCACAGTCTATGCCCAAAGAAACGCTTTTGGTTCAAGAGTGGAGATCACAGCAAAAGGACTGAATAGTGAACCCAAAGATTTTACCTCAGCTGAGAGGCAAAAAAAGAAATAAATTATCTACACTTCAGCCTCAGCCCCTCCTTTTTTGCCATTTATTTCCTATAATCATAGAATGGTTTGGGTTGGAAGGGACCTTAAAGATCATCCAGTTCCAACCCCCCTGCCATGGGCAGGGACACCTCCCACTAGACCAAGTTGCTCCAAGTCCCATCCAACCTGGCCTTGAACACTGACAGGGAGGGGGCAGCCACAAATTCTCTGGGCAACTGGAGACACTGCTTGCGTTTGCACCAGAGCATGCGAAACAAAGACATCAGAATAGTACAGTGGCACATATCACTTCTTCAAATGTAAACTCTAAACAAGGATAAAATGTTTCAGGAAACATTTCTTGAACTTCTCCAATACTCACTGCATTCAAAACAACAATGACTGCATAGGAGACTTGGCCTTTATAATTTTATTTATTTATTTATTCTTTCTCAACAATGGCCTATGGAATTTGCAAAAGCTTCATCAACAATGCGTAAAGGAAGGATCAGAATACAGCATCACTCTGAGTACTGTAACGAAACAAAAATGTCAGAGAACACTCATATACAACAACAGAGCATACACACACATGGTACCAACACACATGCTTCAAAAGTTACAGAATTTTGCTGAGTTTTTTTCCCTTTTCAAAAACAGATTTGATACCAAGCCACGACACAATTTTTAGGCTCAAGAAGAGTTTTAGCACAGTTCTGTCAGATATAATGAAAGCCAAATATAATCATACTCATTTTGTAGATGACATGAGCATCCTTAAATTTTGTAACAGAATTTTATTCAGGTCAAGGGAATCCTCAGGAACCAGAAACCATGTGAGCAAAACTGCTGCGAGAATTTCAGAGAAATGTGGCAGTAATTTGCATTGCAATCAGTGTGCAATGCAAAACATATGTGGACAAACTCCAGATTGAAATGAAAAGCTATTATTTGCTCTTTACAAAACAAATCTAGAATTTTAGGGTCACTCGAATGCTGGGGAAGAGGGCTTTAAGGATCATAGTGTGAGACATTATTGCAGATGTCCTCTAAGATACACAGAAAAATATCTGAGAACAGTTCTGAAGGAAATGCAAAGCTTTCCATTTTCTTCAGTTTACTTGTTATTTGTCTATACGTATCTGGTTTATATCTTGGGAAGGATTTTCTTTTAAATTTAAAATTCAAATGCAGTGGGTCAGGCTGCGTATTTGTACAGGAATGGCTCTTTTGGAAAAACTGAACTATTGGAAAACATAACTTGCTTGTTGCACTACGTTACCTCCCATGCTCTGCTTACTGTAGTTTTATCAATTCTTCTAGGGTTTTTTTTTTTTTAAATTAATTCTTTAAAGAAAATCAGAACATGGATGCATGTACTCTTAGTGCTACATTTGACTACGCACCAGAGTGAGCTCAAACTACCGTTCTCCTACTCACATATGCATTGTAAACTGAGCTCTCACCTGAAGGGCAGGTGGAGGAGCCAAGACAGAAACAAGGGGAGAGGTGAGGCCTGCAAAGCCACACTTTTTTTTAATGCAGAACAGAATATTCCTGTAGCAACATACGTGAAATGAGCTGCTATATTATTTTTCTCAGCTTGTAACAGTTCTGCAAGGCTAAATAAATGAGCGTATGATTCCATGTCTAAAAAAAGGTTTATGGATATAGACTTAGAGAAATCCCTACAATGCCTGCAATGCTCTGATGGTTTGGGTTTTGGTTTTTAACTTAAACTACTCTGCTCTTTGAAAGAGAACGGAAGAAATTCACCTATGGGAAGCAATTCTCTCATGGGAAGGATCAATTCTGAAAATGAGCAGACTGCCTAAACTGTTAAAATCCTTGCTAAAATCCCCAGATTTACCAAGCAACCTAGAAGGTGCAGGTAATAAAACACAGTAGATTTATTTAGCCTATGGCTGAAAATAACAGTTCTTCTGTCTGCTGCTTTCTTCTACCTAGGATCAAATAATGATTAGGAACTATACCCAAATGACACACGTAAATTTGCTAAATTTAAAACTTCACAGAAATTTTACTGCATTTTTTTCTTTACTGTATACTTGCATGGGCTTAAGTAAAACTAATAATTTCATTGTCTACAAGCTAAAAATCATTGTAATGGAAATGAAAAGGACACTTAATTGTATCATTAAGTATATTGCTACATAAGTGGCTATAAAGACTGAACAAATTCCTCTGTAATAAGTCAAATGCTTAAGGTCAAAAAGAGAGAATGTGGCCATGAACAGTGTTCTTCCATATTTTCCCTCTAAATCAAAATACTGAAAATAGATCTGGAATGTAGGTCTTTGGAGGAAAATAAAACAATAAAACAAAATTGAGAATAGCAACAAACTTTAAAAAAATTTTCTTAAAAATACACCCTGCAGATCCCATTTTTACAGCTCAATAACCAGTCCAAACCACAGGAGGCCATGTTTTGCAGAACTAGTCTCCTAAAATAAGCATGCAAAAAGGACAGTAAATTTTAAAAATTACTGCTGTAAGAGTGTATGAATAGAACAGCAAGTGACAGTTTTGTAAGTCTGCTTTCAACCCAGCAGAATGTGCCCTCAATCCTTCCAGGACAGGGTCTGTAATTAAATCAAAACGTGTCTGAATACAGGATCTAATCCACACCAGAAGCTGATAGATGTGGGCACGTTCTTCTGCCAACTTAACTTCAAAGGCCATGGTAGGCCATGCTTCAAAAAGACTTAAATATAAATCATAACACAAACAGCTCTTAACCTTTTATGTTCTTTAGTTTTTCCACCTTATCTACAATACTTTGGAAACACTGCAAATAATTAGATAGTTCAAACAGGGTAAGTTACCCTGAATGGTCAGATGAAGAACCATTTTTATGAAAACTTTAAATGGACAGTCAAACATCAAAACACAAAGTCACCTGGCATTTGTTAGAGGACTCAGCCTTCACTAGCAAGTGCACCATGGTGGTGTTAAAGATGTAAAGGCCTAAAGATATAGGGAAATAAGGCTTTCTAAGAAACGCAACAATCTTTTAATAAACAGTTCTTGATATTGGGAATGAAAAACAGACTAGCATCCAGGCTTGGAGCTTCTGATCAAGACTGACAATAGGTTTGTTCTTGTCAGAGCAGAAGAAAAAGCTCTGAGCCCAAAGACACGTTCATTTTTTCTAAATAACTTGGTCTAATAAAGGTGCAAGGTATTCAGTAATGGTAATGGTTTGAATAGCAAGGTTATTTCACAAAATCACCCTCTTGATAACCCTATATCCGCCCAGATGATGGACTGGGCTGTTAGGTGTAGTTGTAAGAGAGATCCATACACACACACACAACACAGAAACCTTCAGATTTGATTTCATCTCCATTTCTCCACTGGGTGCCCTTCAGCACTTCCTCAGTGACACCAATCCCAGAACAGTACCACCATGTTCACTGCAAGATCACTCCAGCAGGCTGGCTGCCACCAGGCTCAGCTCTATTCCCTGTTCACCAGCACATCCACCAGCTTTCTGCAGGGTGAGATCTTTGCACTCCTCTCTGGCACTGGGTCCCAGGAATTTTGGAAGAGCATAGTATGTGTAAAAGTGCCAGAGTAGGTCCACACTGATGAGTACAGACAGCTCGAGGAACAGCTGTCCCTGGGTACGACCGTACAGTCTGCCCAGCCTACACACCCAAAGCACATCAAGGAGTGCTCACCTCACCGCCCTCCAAAGTCCTCCTGAAGTCTTGTCATTGTACATCTACCCATGCAGTAAGGTCAAACCATTACAGATATCAGCAGCCTTGTCAGCACAACCAAGGAGTTTAAGCAGAAAAGTGGAGATGTCACCTTTAAGAGTAAAAAGCTGAGAGCTTTTGAAGGACCTACTGCTTTTATTATGGATTCTTCCCATTCTTAAATGAAGAAACAAGGGAACAGAAACTACTGTAGGAAAGAAAAGGACTCAAATATAAGGTGAAGGCATCTCATTTAGACTTTCATTTTGTACTTAGATTAAAAAAGAGTTCTCATAAAACCCAGGATCACTGCACTTTCTGGACATGGACAGAGTTACTGAATGTCTGCACACTAATACCTAACAAAGTCTGGAGCTTAAGTCACTTGCCAATATATCATAGTCTCCCCAAAATCAAAAGCGTTCTTGTTAAAATAGAGCATCACTTGCAAGGCCTGACAGTCAACGGGCTGACTTAGAGAGGAGGTTCTTTGTAACAACACTGCAGAACAGTCTGTGTAAAAACTGAGCTAAAAATAACCTTGAATTTTGGGAGGGAAAAATGGTCTGGCTGAGCGCAACCTTACTCCTGAGCACTGCTCATGAAGTGCCATTCAGCTTTTAAAAATTAAAAACATTAGACTGACAAGTGGGTGTAATACCCAAGCAGCGTGTACTACACGTACACAGTTGTGAAAGGGAACTTAGCAGACCGTAAGGAACTATTAACATCTATAAAAATCCAGACTTGAGAAAAATGGAAGTGACATGCAAGACACGGATTTGGTTAATATTTATTTCTAGTTCCTAATTACAACTGTTTTTTGTACTTTTACTCTACTTTGCCTTCCATTTCCAAGCGAGAAGGAGGAAAAGGAAGCACATCACCTATGTAAGCATGGAGCAAGAGTGCAAGAAGCACAGCTGCTATTCACACAATTCCCAAAGTCAGGGACATGCCAAATTGCAAAGCTTTGCATGGCAGCTTCTACACAACCTCAGAGAGACCTTTTAGTTAGCTATGCTACATTCCATTTAAACATCTGTTAAATGCAGATTCTTAAACAAGCCTGGGTTCAAGAAAGCATTAATAAAGTTATAACTTTGTCATTCCTTGAGATACTGGTTTAGTCTTTACAAGACTATATCAGGAAGAACTTTTTCACTGTGCGAGTGACGGAGCACTGGAACAGGCTGCCCAGAGAGGTTGTGGAGTCTCCTTCACTGGAGACATTCAAAACCCGCCTGGATGCGTTCCTGTGTGATGTACTCTAGGTGACCCTGCTCTGGCAGGGGGGTTGGACTAGATGATCCTTCGAGGTCCCTTCCAACCCTAGAATTCTGTGATTCTGTGATTCTGTGAAGACTAAAATGGGTTGCATTAATTCAGTATTTTTTTAAGAAAGGAATTATCAAGAATATTGAAAACTTTGAAAAAGATTTTAAGGCATCTTTTATTTCCTTAAGTTTACAACAATCATATTTGGGTTTTTTTTTTTTAAATAGACTTTTTGAAAATATAATTGGATTTTCACTATCTGAATGGTGTCAAAATTTCATGACTAACCTTGTAAAAGTGCCTTGTCATTTCACTACAAAAAAAGGGAGAAGTTAACTTATTTTTATACAAGAGCAATTTTCAGCATTTAAAAATATTGCTAAAGCTCTGGACAAGCACAGTAACCCTGAACACAGCTCTTAGCTTTCAATAAATTAGTGTGTGGGTGCAATCAAAAATTTTATGGCAGTACTATGGCAAACAAAGACTGAAGTTAATTTACAAGATTCTAGTCAAATCGCTGTGAGAGGGGTGGAAACTAAGCTGGGAAATCATGACAGAGATCTGAAACACACAAATAACAAGGTGGATGTGATGCCAGCTACCACATGTAAGCACCAGAGAATGGAAATTACACATCAGTTAAGAAACCAGGAAAGCAGCAGTTCAATCTAGTTAAATTTAAAATGGACCCCATTTACCTGTAGAACAGGCTATATCATAGCTTGAAACTTCTCAACTGTAACAAAAGCAAAAGTCTGAATAGAGTACAAGGTAACTGCTAAATTTTTAAAGGTTTTAATTTTTTTAAAAGAACTCAAAATCAAGATTGCAACCTAAAGCCATTAGTATTAAGCTCTGAGGTTAATTCACTAAGTGTTCTATTTAGGAACACAACAGAACTGAGGTTTTCCAAGGACTAATATTCTTCTCACAACAAAAAGTTCAGGCTTTGGTTCTCTACACATTAGAGGAGGACTCCAAAACACTGTCATGACTTCATTGATTCGGTATGTACTTCCAGTCCTTCTACTTCTATAAAAATACATATAAAATGTATACCTTGCATACCTAAAGCACCCACAAAATCAAGTAAAGGTTTGTTCAGCTTTGTGTGCGCTTCATGACCTTGCATTTCTCTTATGTGTACTGTAATTACTTTGATACCATCACCAAAAATTGTCTTGCACCTGCTTACCAGTCTATTGCCTAAAAAACAAACAAACAAAAACCCCCCCAAAACTCCCTGTAAAACCAGGAAGATGTAGGATTACATATTCCCCTTTTACAAGTTCTTCATGAAGCAATTTGAAAACCTGTAAATTTTAATTTTAAGTATTTTACTTGCTTGTTCTTATGTTAGACATTAAGCTACCACCTATGTTAGAAGATTCTGTTGGTGGAATCAAGAATGATGTAATTATGACTTTAGAAACACTCTGGATGATTAACCAAAGAATCAGGATGAGATGTGAGGTTTTATTCTGTTTTGTCCCCTCCAACCCAGTCTGCCTTGATAAAGATCCAACAACTCTGCCACTTTAATTAAAACAGTGAGAACTACTAATGCACATCTGACTCATGCAAAAAATCCTCCAGCAAAACAAGAGAAGATACCAGACTAGAAATTCTATTTAAAAGATGTAAAAAGCTGGATCAGAGTATCAAAAACATTTTGGAGAGTAGGAGGGGAACAGTCCAGAACACCTTCATAACTTCTGTATACATTTCAAAAATAAGGTACAAGTTTAATTCTTCTTTATTCTCTACATGGCATGTTAAAAATAATAATAATGCAGGAGAAAATAGTTATGGTCTTTTGCTTAGCACCCGAAATGGCTTCAACAACTTACTATTCACCATTTCAAAACGGTCTGCACAATAAATTACTATTACGGAATTATTTGCTAGAAAAAGAACACCGAGTATGACTGATCACTTCAAAACCCACACATTCATTTTTTCTTATCTACAGCCATGAGACTTTATTCAGTGATCTATATTGGCTAAGTTATTTAAAAACTTCCCATGAAATTGCAACACTCAATACCTGAATACATGATTTAACCAAAGTTCTACAGTTTTAATACAAAATGGCACAACTGTTATTATACCTGCAGAGAAACAATAACCAACAGCTGCATATTTTTATCTTCAAAAACATATTTTTCTTACCTAAGAGTTCAAAAATTACCAGTACCAAGTATGGTCCATTAGCACTCAGTAAGAAAAAGTTTAGATTTACTTGGGCTATTTTCACATTACAACTCAATTTTCTCAAAAATAAAACTTATCTTTACAATATACAGAGCCACTTCCCACACGGAGCCTGACCATTGCATCTAGTCCATCATCCTATTCCTGACAGTGGCTGAAAGTGAACATCTTGGGATCAAACTGGTGACAATAGCCAAACACCAGCCCAGTCTGCAACACTTTGCCACACGGACTTCTTGGGCCAAAAATGAGATTTTTGTATTTATCAGTCTTCACTGAAGCAATTTTCTATAAACTTATTCAGTCATCTCTTGAACTGATAAAAAGCTTATACTAACATCCTGTGGCAAGGACTTCGACACACTTATCTGCCCACATTTGAGAAATAATTTCCTTTTGTTTGTTCTGAAACTGCCTGCAAGCTTCCTGTATTGGTAGAAACAGTGGAAAAAATTCTTATTTACTCATTTCATGTCAGTCACAATTTTATAAATTCCAGGTAATTTTTTTCAGTCATTATTCTATGATGATTCTATGTATTATATTCTTCCTGAGATGGCAAGCAGGCACTAAGTGCCATAATTCAAGGCACAAGACACTGCATATTCACCCACTGATCATGATTCCTTTCCTGACAGTCCCTGACATCTGACTTACAGTCCTATTAAAGCACTGAGCTGTGACTTTCATGGATCCAGTCCTCCTCCAGTACTGATAACAACTGCGTTAGATCCCACCACTAGACATAAAGGTTCTTCCCCCATGAGCTTCATTTTACATTTATTACACTCTTATGTACTTTATTTCCCTCTTGCAGAGTTTTTTTTAATTTCTTCATCACTCCCTCTATTTCACTATCCAGAACAAATCAGTATGATCAGCACTAACATTACAACAGCATGAGGTCACACTCCCCACTTCATTTTTTTTACCTGCCTCCAGCTCCACACCTCCCTTCTGTTAAATCTGGGGGAAACACCCCCAAAGCAAATCAAGGTAGCTGATGTTTCTGTCTCCCAAGCTAAACATAGCACACAGAAGAGCCACAAGTGATACAGCTGATGGAAGACAGGGCACAGAATAAACATCAGAAGAATATGCACAGCAGAAGAAGGAATAAAACATCACCTGCCCTTCCTTCCTTATTTTGGTGTCAGGGAGCTAATTTCCCCACTTTTTCCTTTCCTGGGGCTGAGAGTGGATCTGTGGTTCAGTCATATGTACCATCAACATGATAGCTCACTGCTGCTGTGAAAGAGTTGGCCCTGCTCCTTTCTTTCATACTCATGGGATGCCGTCCTGCCCTCTCCTTTCCACCAGCTCTAGCACCTGTTTATCCACTTCTTTCGGAGGTTGTTTTAACAAGCTGAAGCATAATGGGTAAATTGCAAAGTGGGTGCAAATGCAGGGATAAGATGATATAAACAAGACTGCACAGAAGATGGATCACTTATGTCAATGACAACAAGCTCCTGAATTTGCTATTATTTGGTGTATCTCCTGAGTGATACTTATTAGACTTATCTCTTTAGAAACTGCCAGTGAAGCTTTACAATTGACTTAGGCTGATCCAAGCTGATGCTTGCAGTGAGAGGGACTGTCCTGCCTTCTGCTTATTTCCAGGCATTTCTTCTGCTTGCATCTGTGCTCACGTCACTATGCTATGTAGCTCATTAATCCAGCTAAAAACCTCCCTCCATCCTCCATGGAAATTTTCAGGCTGATCAAACCTTATTCCAACTGCCTGCACCAAAAAGCACCAGTGCCAGCACTAGAGAAGAACAGAAGAAGAAAGTGCTAGAGACGAGGTGAGACTTTACATGTAGGCTTAAACCAACTCTGAAACTCTACTCCTGATGTGTATTTTCAATATGAAGTATCTCCCCCATGAAATTTTACACAGCACCTTAAAAACTATGCTGTAACACAAACAGCACAAATGGCTTAAAGAGTAAATACACGTGGTTCAATATGGACCTCTCATGAAGAGCAAAACTCTGAGGTTACAATAAGCCTGGGTGATTCACCACAACATTTCTCCTGTAAGGACACTGAAACAAATACATACACACACGCACACACAAAGCTTCTTACACTCTGCCTGCGCAGTAAGGACGGCCTCGTATTGAAAAAACATCAGCATTTTACATAGGTTTCAGCAACATCTTAACTAAATCTTACTGACCTGATTAATTTGACATTCTGGATTGTAAATTATGATAAAGAAGAAACAAAGTATTTTTTAACAGATCTTGACTTTAATAATGTAGAGAATTGATATATGAGTGAAAATTCTATAAAGACTGGTATTAGCTGTATTTTGAGCTGAGCTCGTTTGCCCGAGGCAGAAAGCTCTTAGGTTTTACTGTATTACAGGGTTCCTTTGCCAGGTGTTGCCCTTCTTCTCAGAATGAAACTGAATCGTGCAATATTTTTAGTCACTGATATTTCAATTATAATTTCTCAGATCCCACTTTCTTTCAAACTGTTCCAGAGAGAGCAAATGCCATCACTCTCCCTAAGTCACCTTGTCAAAGGCTTGGAGAACTGTAAATATTCTTTTCCTACCTCCAGACAGGACTATCAACAAGGCAGCCCTGCCTCCTGGAGTTACTAAGTCTTAGATCAAATGTCTTTCCATACCAGCATGATCTATCAATAAAAATATAACAGGTTTGGGGCACAGTAAATTTGAAACAGTTGTTATTGTCTATAATGGGTGCTTTCATGTTTCAAATAGGTGTTTGATGCCATTTAGATATCCAGCTCCTGGCTAATGTAGCCAGATCACTGAAATGGGCAAACACAAAAAATGATCTGCTAGGCCTTTGGGGGTGGGGTTTTTTTTCCCTTTTCAATTCAGAAAACTTTTCTTAAAATGTTAGTTGTTGAACTAGAGTTAACATTTAAAATAATTCTCCACTGGTCTAAAAAAAGCTATAGTATTGATTACAGATGAGACCACCTTCTCTCATTCTACAAGTAACTGTTGCCATGCATAATACACTAAGGAGGATGTTACACTGTGAACACAACATTCCTTGATATGAACTCTAACAGGATTGCCAATGTCTTGCCTTAGCATTACGTTCATTTTTATAAATACAGAGGCAATGCATCACAGATGTGCTATACTTGCAACATTTATAGGTGAAAATGCTACACTAGCAACTAACCTACAGCTAAACTAAACTACCAATGGAAGACTCACTTCACTTCCATAGCCAACATGGGACCATAGGCGTTAACATCAGCCTGCCTCCCCTCTTCCCCTTTCAAGAACGAAGTTTTTCTTCTGAAGGATTAGAACTACTGTTCCCCAAATACGTGATGTGTCCCCAAATATGTATCCCCAGACAGCGATGGCACTGTTGCACCTTATGCATTTTTTTAAATCCCAATGCCCATATTCTCATAACTTTATCAAACAGAATGAGAATACTTTAAAAGCCTAACAGTTCCACTGCTGTTCGTAAGAACTCCCGAGACAAGAAATTAAATGCCTTACACCACACAGATTAATTGTTGCTGTTGATCTGTGAAATAGAAGATAAGAAAGATGCTGGATTAATTAATGCTGAAGAAAGACTGTAAAAATAGAAACTGTCAAAATGGAAGGCTAGCCAGCTATCCTAGGCACTTTTGCAGAGGTGATAAAGTCATGCTCATGATGTTCCTATCAGACACCTAGGACCCAGCAAAAACTCCCCAAAAGTCTCAACTTTCATCCCCCCAGACTGAAGGAGCTGGGCGATAAGGCTCTACAAGAGCAAACAAGCCTGTGCTTTGTAAGGGAGATCTTCTTCCACATTGACCTTCAAGTAGTGGCTGACTTTGTCCTTTCTGAGTTGGAACCATATACCCAAGAATACTTCATGATTTTTCCTACTATTTTTCACTTTAATGTACATTAAACCCAAAATACCCAAGAAGTATGCTACTGAAAATCTCACCATCTGATCACTAAGATGGAAGAAATGTCTGCCTACATAGCAGACAGACATTAGAAGGATTACTAAATAACTCAGTTTTGTGGAATTATGCACAGACTCTATTAGGCATCTGATTACTAAATACACTGAAAGACATGCCATGTCCTTACTGTATAAAACAAATGAGCATTCATCTAGATCAACATATTTTTTTTGGTCAGAACTTCTGTTAAATTATAAAATTCTAATTGCAACATTTTCTTCTAGCTACTGTTTTAATGTTTGCGAACTGCAGCTATCATAACAGGGACTACAATAAAAAAAGTCAACAGAACCATGCTGAAGTGTTAAGGCTGACTTAGAACAAGCAGAAAAGAATCCCACATGAAGTTTTAAAACCTAAACATTAACATATGGGTGTGCAGGCACACAGAGAGCACCTGCTAGAAGCTTGAGAACAACTGCTATTTCCCACTGTAACATCAAAAAATTCCAAGAAAGCACAAGCTACATCAAAAGGTAAATCAAAGTATGCTAAATATAGTAAATAATCATCACAACCATGCCTTAGTTCCTCCCTGAGCCATAATCTTTCACACAACATGAAAAAATAAAAAGTACACTGGTTACAAGAACAAACCAAATGGCCTGTAAGTTAAAGCAGTATGAACAGAACAACATCTGATATCAAACACAGGCCTTTGGCTGCGACTGTCATAGGCTGGCATCGTTTCAGACACAGCACAATCAGATCCTGAGGGACAGCAATGACTTCTGGTGCTCTGTCTAAAACCCTAAGGACAATCCAAATACAGTTACTGATGAGTCCTGGAGGGAGATACAACAAGCTTTCCTCAGGCAAGGATGTTATATAGTCATCAACCAAGGCAAAAGTAAGATAGAAACAGGAGTACAAGATGGAGATAGGTACTGACAATCAATGTGGGTATAGGTTAACACACCTCATTGAAATCAGATTTTTACCAGCCTCAGTCAGTATCTGTTTCTTTTAGCTCATGATTTAATGCTCGTGAATTGCAGGTATAGCAACAGTGGGAACTATGATAAGAAAAGTCAACCAAACAATTATGAAGTGTTAAGATCAACTTAAAACAAGTGCAAGAGAAGCCCAAGTGATTTTTTAAATTCAGCACCTTTTGTTAAAAAAGGCAAGAAATAATCAACTAAGTTAAATATGTAACAAATTTTTAAAGATACATTGCAATTACATGTTTTTTTATACTTATGCTTTACAGGAAACCATTAAACTTAACTTCTCAACACTGAAGTTTCATTCCTTTTAGGAAGGAAAAACCCAGGGCGGGGATAAATTCTTCTCTTCAGAGTGTATACATATCATGTCTTTCCACGAGTCATCTTTTGTTTGAAAGAAACACATATATGTATCCTTCACACTAAGAATCTTAGTCTTTAAGAGAATTATCTGAAAGAAAATTTTTTTATAGACAAATCACAATTATACAATTAAAGAGACGTTAGCATCTCCTGTGAATAAAACATTTCCCTTTTGTGCTTATACCATTAACAAACCTAATTATAACATGACACCACCATCATCTTAATTATATTTACAGATTCCAGTTCAACACAAGCTTGGACTGTTGTGAAGTATGTCAATACAACAAAGTGTAATAGACTAAAATTGTTAAAAAAATACAAACAAACAAAACACAAACCAAACAACCACAACAAAAAAGCCCCAACAAGGTAAAAAATAACCCCAAAGCAATGCACCATATGACTTAAGTGAGACACAGCATATTCAACAGATTTTGGAGAAGCTAAACTAGACATGTCAGAAACACTGGAACAGTAATGAGCAGTATCTTGATGTATTTGTCAAACTTAACTAGCAGAAAGCCTATAAAACTAAGGAAAAAACATCCTGACAAAGGATATATTTATTGCAATAGTATAAATATTACTCTCTCCTCCCTGTATTTTGTAACTTTTTTTGCCCCTTAAGTTTAACAAACAGTGCATTTCATAATTTCTAGTAGCTGCCTCTTAAGACTTGCATTTTGAAATCAAATCAACATAGAAAGTAAGAGCTGATTCACAAACTCTCAAGTTTTCAACTTCCTACCCAGTTAGTGATTCACCCCGAGGGAATCACCTCCACTGACACTCAGCTGACATCACCCCCACCTCTACACAACAGCAATTTAAATTCTCCAAGCTGGTACAAGGAAGCTGGTCTGTATTTCACTGAAGTTCTAGCAATTTCTATTACATGTGGTGAAATAACAATGTAATTGAAAGCAGACTTTAGCATTACTATGAAATTATAGCATTGAATGCTAACAACAGTAACAAACATGCCAAAAAAAATAACTAGAAAGAAACTTTAAGACTTTCATTCTTCACTTACATTTTAAATTACAAAACTTTTATTTCCAACTCAAAAGGACTTGATTAAAAAAGGACTAGATTACTTGGGAAAAAAAGTATCTTTTAATTAGATATATCACTATCTTCCCTCCTCTAATCAATTAAACCACTCACCATTATTCATTTACCTATGGCTTTTAAAAAAACCTTAGTGCAAAGGTGTGCAGCAGAACGTAATTTTTAGTCTATCATCTCAATGCTATTTTTAAACAATATAAATTTTATTAGTCAAAATAAGAAATACTTTTCATAATCCCCCAAAGCAGTCTGTGACTGAACTCTGCAGACTGAGTATTAAAATCCTGCTGGTATCTTTCTCTAAGAATTCCACATAATCCTGCTTCCAAAAAAACCCACTTTTACTTAGCAAGAATTATTTTTCTTCTTGATTGCCTACTGATTCTTCAGTATCTAGGTCATACTGCAGGCTACCAGCACCACTTGAAAAGCTGTGTTAAGTTGACGTACAGTAGCCTGTGATCCTCCTATTCAATCAAGGCAAGAAACAAATCAACAGGGCACACAAAATACATGCGAGTGGGGCTAGAAGAGGAAGGAGACAACATTCTGGTTGATAGTACTGAATGCCTGCAGTATGTTCAATATAAATCACTGAAGTTTATGTTTGCATTAAAATAGCTGTAGCTCACTAATTATTATAACGTGCCCATCCTAACAAAAATGCAGTGCAATGTATTTTACAAATAAATCCTTATGCACCAACGTCTGTGCTGACAGTTAACTGCATTACATGAAGAACTAGTTTTTACCCATTTCTATTTAAAGTTATTTCATTTAAAGATAGAACTCTTTAAATATTTACTCCATATCCTCTTTTGGTTTTATAAAAAAGTTTCATTGCAAAAGTCCAATTAGTAAGCTACTCAATGAGCTGAGTGTTCCATTTTTTCTGTAATTTTGAGTATCCGCAGTTTGTTTTCTATTACATCAAACGGGCTAGTACCAACTTAAAGGGTACAAGCCACAGGTAAAAATAACTTTCTAGGTGTTTAATTATAAAGAAAATGTTATAATTTGCCCAGTTATTACTTCACAGTAGTTTCCACAGAAACAAAAATGATGGTTTTGTTACCAGTGAATAAAGATGAGATTGCCCAAGAAAAGGGGAAGTTTCTGCATTACTTGACAAGTCTATTAGTGATGTGTGTTGAAGGAGTTAAATTATTGCATCATTAATAACTCCATAAAAAGCTTTCTCCATCACAATTAAGGATATCAATTTACCATAAAGTGATTTACCATGAGTAAGCAACCCCTCTCCCAACCCAAATCTTGTTTTAGAATCTGCTGAATGTTTAATAGGTGGAAAGCATAATTAACTAGGAATAATTCAGAGCATCAGAAATTAAGATGCCAGGATAGTATATGCTTCTGCAGTATCCAGGTCAGATGATGAACAAACACCTCCCTTATTGATTAATGTCTGAAACCCAATTCCTTCCCTAGATGCAAAACAGCTAAACATCAAATACCAAAGTGAATTCTAGAAACAGCTGGAGGAAAAAGACAATTAATATTACAAAGCTAATGAAGCCCTAGTTACTGGAGATGGGGAAACAAATAGCCAGAGGGGCAGAACTGGACCAGACAGATGTCTTGTGGACAGGCTTTTTTTACAGGGTTTGACCTTTGGCAGATAAACAAGAATATATAGAAAAATATCAAAGAAAAGCTGTATGCTCTCATGTGAATTACTTGACTACTAAAAAGGTGCTTTCAACAGAAAAAGATAACCAACTAAAAAAGGAACTAGCCAAATTCCTGATATAAGAATATTTAAAAAAACCAAACAAAACCAATAGCTTCTAAGAACTCCAGTATGTGTCTTTCCTATTACAGTTTTAGCTGAACTTCAGAAAGCAAGCTTTGTCTACATACTGTGTCTACACAGTCACAGAACAGTTGAGGCTGGAAGGTACTTCTGGAGGTCACCTTGTACCACCTGCCTGCTCAAAGTACGGTCATCTCGAGCAGGCTGCTCAAGGTCATGTCCAGCTTGGTTTTGAGTGCCCTCAGAGGTGGAGATTTTACAACCCTTTAGGGTAACCTGTGCCAGTGTTCAATTCCCCTCACAATAAAAAGTTTTTCTTACGTCTGAATGGAGTTTGCTGTATTTCAGCTTGTGCATTCTGCCCCTTCTCTGGCCACTCGGCACTGCCGAAAGTCTGTCTTCTTTACACCCTCACATCAAGTATTTCTTTATGCACACTGGCGAGATCCTCCTGAACATTCTCTTCTCCAGGCTGAACAACTTCAACTCTCTCAGCCTCTCCTCGTATGATAGGGGCTGCAAGCCCTTCACCATCTTCGTTACCCTTCAGTGGACCTGCTCCACTAAGTCCCTCAAGAACTCCCTTGTACTGGGGAGCCCAGCACTTGCACACAGCACTCTGCATGTCTCACCAGGGCTGAATAGAGGGGAAGGATCACCTCCCTTGACTTGCTGGCAATGTTCTGCCTCATGCTTTGCTGGCTCACGTTCAACATGCTGTTTATCAGACCCTTTCCTCCGAAGCCGCTTTCCAGCTGGTTGGCCCCCAGCCTGCACTGGTGCATGGGGTTATTCCTGCACAGGTGCAGGACTCGGCATTTCCTTGTGCAGAACTTCAGGAGCTTTATGTCAGCCCATTTCTCCAGCCTGTCAAGGTCCTTCTGAATAGCCACACCACCCCCTGTTGCATCAACCACTCCTCCTAGTTTTGTATCATGTGCAAACTTGCTGAGGGTGCGCTCTGTCCCATCACCCAGGTCATTAATGAAGATATTAAACACTACTGGCTCCGGTAAAGGATGACTGCTGGAGTACACCGCTAGTGACAGGCCTCCAGCCGGACTTTGTGCCACTGACCACAGCCCTTTAAGCCCAACAGTTCAGCTGGATTTCAATCCACTGTCTACTTATCTAGCCCAGACCTCCTCGGTTTGTCAATCAAGATGTTATGGCAGACAGTGCCTAAAGTCTTGCTAAAGTAAAGATAAACAACAAACACTGCTACTGTTTAATCAATGTTAAATATATCTGAAGCCTCTAACACATCTTCCTTCAGTATATACTTCAACCATTTTTTCTACATCACAATAAATTTTACTACATCTCTTGTGAACTCTAGCCATTACAAGCTGATAACTAAATTATTATAAAACCTTCATCAAAACATATATACACACAGAAGCAAGTACTACAATATTTTCACGTCTCTAGCTGTCACTTTACATAATCCATATCTCTTTCAATACTTTAAAACACATTTTCAAATAACCAGCACAAAATCAAAGGCAGGAGATAACAAAGCAAACAGATGACAGAGGACTGTGAGCAGATGGCACCTAGACACAAATAAGGACAACAAGAATGAGGACTGGGGGGTAAAGGGAAAGCTCTGGGATAAACCTTCTGTTGTATTATTTGCATGTAAAACTCCACTGCAATTAAATCTCAGATTACTTTTTACAGGCAACAGTACACACAAGAACTGCTAGTTGTGGACAAAGCAAGGTACAAGGTCTAGAAGAAACTTAGAGATCCAGAAAATCGTGAGTCTCAGCAGCTTTCAGGAGTTAAGGAACACAACACGCATGTCAGTTCCAAGCTAATTTACACACGCTTAGGCCAATGGAGCAGGGTGATGAAGCATCAAGCAATAACTTAAGAGTCGGGCTTTTCTAGAGAAGAAAAGCAATCATTTAGAAGAGGAAAAAAATAAAACCACCAAAAAACCCAGGATGGACCAAATCTAAACACTGTTGCTCTACAGAAGTCCAGTGAAGACCTGGCAGAAGCCTGGAAAGACATATTAAAGCACCTAACACCTGTCCATGGAAGAGCAAAACTAGAGCTATTTGCAGTAAAGGGCAGGAGTCTTCAGATGCCATGTAACATGACCTGGGAAAAAACAGTAGAGTCCAGAAAGTGAATAAAGGTATTACAGTGCCTTACATAAAGACATTTTTTTGAAATTTATATTTTGGGTATGGCATTGTTATCCTAGAAAAATAATGACTGTGACAGAGCTGCTCTCTAAAGAATTCTGTACTTGGCTGCAATCAAGGCTGATGGTTGGGCTGAATGCCTTCTTTTTTGTCTAAGTAAAGGAACATTAGGTCTTTTACACAACAGCTGGGAGAAAAACAACAACACCAAAAAACCCCAAAACCCCAAAAAACCCCAAACAAAACTCTGCCCAAAGCACTTACACATCAAATCCAGTCAGACTGTAAAGTGTGTGAAGAATTAATAATTTTATAAATAGCAATTATGAAATTAAAGGAGGTGGGGGAAACTACTGCAGTTAAATATGCCTCTGTGTTTTAAACAGGAAAAAAACAGGAAAAAATGTGCATCTGATCTCAGGAGAGAGAGTTGTGTGAGGTTTTTTGGGTGTTGGGTTTTTTTAAGTTTTAGGGGGTTTTTTTTAGTACAGTACTTGCTAGACAGGCAGACTTGAAAACATCCACAAAATAGCTGCTTGTTGCACTTCGTTTCTACTCTGCTCAAGCAAACAGCTCTGTTTACATTCTAGGTTAATAAACAGGACTGCACATACACACACAAGAAGTCTCACAATCCTCAAATCACATAATCCATTTCTCTTCCCAACAGAAGCAACTTGGCAAAGCCTCAAGTATTAGCTAGCTCTTGGGCTCTTACAGTAGAAATAATACGTGCCAGGTTTTCTGAACACAGATGTCAGATAGTCAAATACTGGCTAATACATGTTGTGGTTCCATGTTTTTTGCCTGCTCAGCTACCTTGCAAAGGAATTGAGCAATCTCTTGATGCTTGCAGGTCAGATTAACAACTGGCCTTCCTGTCCACCTTGGAGACATCACTCCCCTTCTAAACAAGGATACGTGATTGATTTCTGCCTTTTTTTAACTGGCCCAAGAAATACTTTTTGAGTGCTATTATCAGACCAGAACACACAGAGATGGGATGTCTAGCCTGAGTTGGTTTATGCTCCAGAACTCCTTACTACTGTGTCCCTGTACTATCTTACCTCGAATGGGTAAGCACAGAGGACAAGCTCAGCAGAGTAAGCAGCACGACTTACTTCCAGCCATTGCTGAGCTTTGCCTTCATCAGATATTTGAGCATAACATCTCCAGCAGGTGTAAATCCGAAGCAGAGTGTGTATTTTTAACACATTGTAAGAAGATATCTCACTTTTCCTTTCCAGAAATATAGGTCTATAAACTCAATAGGAGTCATGCAGCAGACAAAACTCTGCAATACTGAATTTCCATGAGACTGAGACGCAGTAGCAAAGGAATTGTGCATTTTGTATCCTCAGCTGATCTCAATCTTTCGGATGCCCGTGTCAGATTGCCAAGAATCCAAACAGACCTAGATCCAGTTTTGACAGGTGCTACTGGGCCCCTGGTTAGGTTATCTGATTAAAGACTAATCATAACAGAAACAGATCCAGCAAGGATCAGTGGGAAAACAATAGGTAGAGAAATGCTAACAGCCTGATCAGTGAAAATGGAGCACCTGAATCAGCTACTCCCAAGGCCATCAACTAGACCATATTCCTCCAGCATGAAACCCACCAAGATGAATCAAGGAGGAGACTCTTTCTTATGAGGAACACCTTCAAAAATAAAGATTATTGCCTTAAGGGGTACAGGACATATTATGGGATGCAGGAAGGAAGAACATTTTGAGATTGTGCAAAATTTACCGTTGGAGTGTGAGAATACGCAAGACACTATGAAACGTTACGGGGAAGGCACCAGAGGCAGAAAAAGACAGGGATAACGGTGGATAAGGGAGAAACAAGTATGGGAGAACATCAGGGAAAAAGGATAAACACAAATGGACGGCTGGTCAGTGCACCTGCCTGAGACCTGCCCTTGATCACAAGAGTCTATCCTGTACTGTCATTGAACCCCTTTTCTGTCTTCTTTGTGGATGCACTTTGCATTCTGAATGTGTATGTGTGAACTCAAGCCAACTACAAGCCAGACTGGCCAGCAAGTAGGTAAGAGGTTTAAATACCAGCAACTGGAATGAAAATGCAAACCTCAGGGGCTCGATGCCAACAACTGGGGGACACCAATGGGTCAAGGCTTCAGCAATTACATGGACCATTTAAAACTGGCTACTGGAGGGACCCATACAGCGTGTGCATGTGTGAGTGTGTGTTACTGTGAGAATCCCACTAGCGGGCTTCCATCTTGAGGAGCTGGAAAGGAAGAACAGGACTGGACTGTCCGTGCAGCTCTTGCTTGAGTGCTCCGTCTGTGTTTACGTGGGTGCCAGTAGAAGCACTGGTTTGAGTCTCTTGATCTGTGTGGCCAGCTGCACATGCATTTTCTGTACGCAAGTGTGTGTGCATGCACACACACCTACTGGGAATAAATGCTCAGTCTCACCACCAGCTGGCCCTGGGGACACAGAACTGCACCAGCTGAGCTCACCTATTTAGCTGGGACAGGAGGTACGCCCCCAGGACCCAAAGCCCCCTCCACATTTGGCTACCTCTAACAACGAGCATGGCTAAAAGGACACAAACCTTCTGTAAGTTTCTTTCCAGAGCTATCAGTAACACTCTGAAGGTGACGTGTATTAGATTGGAATCTGCCTTAGATTCAAGTTTGGGGTAGTCTGTACCTGCTTAAGCTGTCCTGGCATACACTGGAACACACTCCGTGCAGTTTTGCTAAGGCATTTTGTAAACCACTGAGTATTTAAATGATAGTAAAAAAATGTTCCAGCATTCTCAGGCACCATTCTCTTTGCCCTCCGGTTCTTTTAATAGCCCTTGAAATTGCTATGTGCTAAACACGTTTGAAAGCAATCTTGACTGGATCTTTCCTACGTGTTTTCTTTTCAAGCCAGGACTCAACCGTGCACATTATAATGGAAGACTAATACACATAAAGCAAAAATACAGATGAAACAAGATAGATGTAAATTAAATTACATGAACTTATTATATAAGTTTGCCTTGGAGAAACCTGCAACAGCACCTGTAAATACTAGTGGTCTGCATATAAAACCATGCATTCTCTGGCAGCATACTACAGCTGGGGTGCCCAAGGAATAGGGTCTATGCCAATTCACCATCTCAAGTAATCCACTCACAGACATCAAGAGTACTTGTGAGAAAGGGGAAGACTTTTCTTCCTTGATCACTGATTATTTTTAAGTTCTGCACTCTCTTTTATTGTGAAACAAGCATTTGGAGGAAGGCTGTGTCTTTTTTCATTTGGCTTTCTAGAATAATACTCTGAAACATTAATTACCTGGGAAGGAGCCAAATGAGACTTCAAACTAAGTATATCAAGACTGTTTCTACTCTTATTTATACTACATCAGAATGAAATGCTTTAATTGATAAAAATTGTACTTCAGAATCACTGTGGTTGATCAAATTTTTAATATCTCTCTGGGAAGCCTTGGTCCAAAGCTTAATACAGTCTTCTCAGAAGCAGATGCCTCTCATAGCTGAGACACCAAGCAGCAGTGGGAATTCCTGATTCTTGACACATATGCAATAGGAGATGTGAGAAAGGCTTTATGCTGTCATACTGAGGATGACAAAGCACCACTCTGAGGAAACCACCACACATGGTCTCCTATGGGTAAGGTAATCCTTTTATAGAAGGATTCATAAAGAGCAGGGCTAATTCCAAACATCTTCCATTGCAGTTCATGGCATGGAATAAACAGAGGTTGACATGTCTGTGTGGTATGTGGGCATGGTAGGAACTGAACGCTTCTGTGGACAGTGGCCACAGCAGCTGAAGATGACAGACAATGAGAATCTGCAGGTCCTGATGCTGGATAATAAAACAGCTCTCCACTGAAAACCGTAGGAATTTCAGACCCCTTTTCCACCTTCACAAAAGAAATCACCGCTGGATATTCTGATACAGTGGTTACAAAATAAAATAATACTCTTTATAGTAGTAATGACAAAATCAATTCTCCCAGTTTCTGCCAGAACTACTGCTAATATTTAAGCTTTGACAACACAGAACAAACACGTAACTTAAGAGTTTCTGAACTAACATGGCTGCCTTCACCTCTCAAAAAGCTATGCACTTCTCTATCCTTATGCACAGTAGTACTGAGCAACGGAAGTAGGACAAGTCCTTGCCTTCTTAGGAAGACTGTGAACATCCCAGTAGATTTGGGGCATAGGAAGTTGCTTCATGAAAACAAAGCACTGAATTCTTAAAATGTTTCCAATGACATTTTGCCAAATAAGAAACAGCTTAAAAAATTCTCATCCCTTCCATGGAATTATCCTGCTCAGATTCTGGAAAAAAAGTTTTCAAGATTAATCAGCACAACATTAAAATACAGACATTTCACAAGTCTTCAAAAGAAGAAATTATGATCATTAGTAAATGACAGTATCACCAATTTACAGTCATCTGTTGGTTTAGCAGACAAGACAAAGTTAGAATTAGGACACGTTTATCAACACAGGTGTTATTTAAAGCCCCTTCTGAACATTCTATTAAACACAATGGCCAGAATTTCATCCAAACAGAACATCTACATGGGATGTGGTTGTGGTGTGGAATATTGTCCACTCAGGGAAGAAAAGCAATCAACCAATCTGATTGGCCTAATGCTATAATCAGACACGGAAAGCTGTGTAAGTCAAACTTAGTAAAGAACTGGCACTCCTTTGCTTGTAGCATATATGAGGCAGAGCTTGGAGCTGCATGGTTGTTTGTAATAGGAGCTTTAAAGAGTAAAGAGGGAGAAAGAGTGAAGCAAAAGGGAAATAGTGATTTACTATCCATCTAGTCACAACCAGCACCATGAGTTTGGGAGGCATCCTAGATTAGATGACTTTCATATTTGTTTTTAAGGTAGCAGTGACTGGATTTTGTCAGAGTTTACCCAAGCCTAAGGGTGAATCTTGAAGAAAATACAGAAGCACCTGGGGCAGATACTGGCTCAGGAATGTAAAATTCCTGAAGACAGAACTGGTAAAAGACCTGGTCACAACATCTTTTGGACAGAAAAGGTTATTTTTTAATTGAAACAGAAAGACTGGTTGATATCCTCCAAACTGTATGGCAGGATTCACAGCAACTCACAAGCTGAGAGACACCACAATTTCCTGATAACATGCTTGTAATACAAGAAATATGCAACAAAACGTAATGCTTAAATGGGCATAAATTTGCTTAACCTGTTGCTTAGCATCTCTTGGTAACGACATCAATTGCACATCAATGAAAATACACTTATCACATCACAGCAAATTTATTGAATTACACAAACATGTAAATATTTTACTGTTCATTTGTAATAATATAAAGTATGTAACGTGAAGATGCAGAAAACCACAAATTCATTTATCCTGCAATACAGCACAGCAACAACAGAAATCCACTTATCTGGCACAGGTACACATTGTTTTATGCAATCTATCAGGTAACATTCCACTATCATCTGTCTAGGGGCCTGGAGTAGACAGTTTTGTGAAGTCATGATTATAACAGTGATTAGGCAAAAAGTTTCCAGTCATGAAACAGACTGAATATGTAATACAAAAGACTTTGCTTAAAATGACCCGTTACTTTTTCACTGACCTTCTACCCCGAAGTGGAATTTGAATACATATGTTTACCTTATAAAAATTAAGTATATTGTTCGAGTCTTAGTTTTCAATTTTTTTTTAGCCATTAACTGTGTTCTCATCATCACTGGATTGCTTGAATTAGTTTCTAGTGAACAGTTCTCATACAGGAAAATGTCACACGAGCCCCTAGCACCTTCAATCTTTCCCCTTCCCAAAGTTCTCTCATTTAATTCCAACAGCAACTGCCCATACCCAAGATCTGTGTTTTCAGAAGGTATTGGAAACCTCCCTACAGTGAGTGTCTTGCAAATAACTCACAACTAAAAGCTCTTAAAAGACAAAAAAAGAAAGAAAAAAAATCACATAGTGCACAGATCATCTGAATAGTAGGAATACTGATACATTTCACCTGTAATTAAACACCAAAGTACATGATTTCCTTACGTATGGCAGAAATTCCAGACAGACACAGAAACAAAGTCTAACACTGAGAAATCAAGTACACTTCAAATTCTAAATCTCTTCAAAGCCTACTGATGAAATGATACAGGCACTATCAGCTCTAAAAACAGTGCAGTCCCCTAAAAATATCACCTCAAGTGAAAAAGCTGCACAAGTGGCTGCTTCTACATCAGCTATTTCCAGTTATTTTTTTCCACACGAGCACAACACCACATTGCAGCATTCCTTGTCTCTGCATCCCTTTCATACTTAAAAGCACTGTACGCTGAAACAATGAGCCTGTAAAACCTTTAGTATGAAAAATACACAAAACATAGGATTTATTTTGGTCCGATTTTAGTAATTTAGAATTAAGTATCTAGTCTAAAAAAGCTATACAAGCACACTGTCCCCAAACAGTTTTGTGGTGTAATGAAGTGCCTGGACAAACAGCTTGGGGCCTGTATTAATGGAGGGGACTATTTCCTTCCTACTTCTGAGATAAAATACAACAAATCAGCTTGCATTTTTGAAAAAAAAAAAAAAAAAGAGAAAATACAATGTTCATTGTTACATTCTTTTACACAAAACTGAAAAACTGAAGTTGTATGACTACTAAAAATAAACCTAACTACCCTGAAATGGAAGTTAAGCAGTATTTCTTTTACACTTAAAAAAAAAGTAAAGGGGGAAAACAGCTAGAGATGGTATTTAAAAACGTGTTTAGAAGTTAATGGAACTGATGAAACAGTTGTATTATTCTAATAATTATTTTTTCTTTTGATGTTAGTTACATAAATAATAGTATTGTCTTATAATGCCCTATGATCTAATATTTATTCCAAAACATTTCTCTGACACACAGCAATGTCATCTCATATTGAATGTTGTGAGCTGACAGCTCTTTTACTAAAACATGTGTTTTATATCTGTACTCCATTACAAATGACCCTTCTGCTTTAGGAGAAATAGTGCATCCCCAATTAAACTGAAAAAGAAAAACACACATATAAAAAAATCCCACGTGTTCCTAAACCTAAAGGAATCCATCATCATAACGTGTTTCACAATGCCTCTTATATCAGCTAACACTAGGTCTCTTAGAAAAGGAAGCAGACAGTACTCAGTCTCCATCTTTTTTCTTCCTCCTGTACTTTACCCCTGACTGTATTCTTGGCATGACCTGATGAAGAAACCATATAAAAGCATTGAGAAACACATTTGCTCTGCAAAGATAAATTACAAAGACAGAGGAGTATGCATAGGCCAAAGCAAAAACAACAACAAAAAAACCCAAAAAACACCCAAAAGCAAACACACACAACAGTTGTCCTTAAATCTTTCCTGCACTACCCCACCCCAAATACTTCTATACATTGAATAAAACAAACTTTGCTGTACTACTGTCATTTGAAAGTACTTTCCATTTACTGCTATTTATAAAACCCTTCAAAATCATGAAAATTGAATTATACACACACAGGTTATCTACTTTAAGACTGCTCATGAGTGGCTGCTATTAATTTTTCTTAAAAAACACTTAGCAAAAATTCATTTTTAAGAAACATGTATAGGCAGGCTTTGCAGAAAGACAGAAAAAGAGCAGGTCAAATACTTCAGACTTGTTAATAATCTTTACCAATAAATACCCTGTGGTCAAACTCCACTGCTAAGATAACAAATTTAGAATCCAAAATCAGAGATAAAAAAAATACTGAGTTCTTTGTCCTAAAGGATGAAAAATAAAAGTATTATATATGTTAGGTTTGCAGGCTAAGGAGTAGAAAATGATCCAGGTGGAAGAACTGACTTTTCTCAAAATGAAACAAACTTACAAGGAGTTCTACAAAGCCCTTAAAAAGGCGAAAAAGAAACTCTGTACAGCTCAAAGGGTTGACTATACTGTACACAAGGAGCATGCGTAACTCCTACAACAGAAATGAAAGTATTTTTGCTTCCTTGAAGAGTTCTTGAAAGACCATCCTCCTCCGCCTGGCTGCTGCTACTTGCCTTCTAATGACATTTGCAAGGCTTGGACAAGTAACCTCACACAGCCTCCACTGAAACATAACAAACATGGGGGTACACGCTAAATCACTACTTAGTAAAGAAACCAGGTGAATGCCACATTGTAAGCATTCTGTAGGAAAACATTGCCATGGTATACTTAAAGCTCAGACATCCAAACAAATCAATTCAGTGTAACAAGTTGCACCAGGATACCTGATCCACTGCAACCCTCCATGCCCACACGTGCATCCGCAGTTACCCCGGTTACCTTATCAACACGGAGCGAGGACTTTGCCACAGGCTGCTAACACATACAGGGGCAGCATTAACTACTCGGAAATTCAGGACTTAGAGATGCTGTTTGATTGTGTCTGCCTAATGAAATACCCCACAATACACCAAAACACGTATCTTACCCCCCTCTTTCTGAAATCACAGTTTTTCTAGGTGGGAGGTGAGGAGAAAGGAAAGATGAACCTCACTATGAAAAATATGTTGGGTTTCTATTAATTTACTCTTCAAGGCTGCAATCTCTTCATAACATCTCAGAGTTACCCTCAACAAAAGGGTTCATCTCATTTTCCTGCTAATGTCTCCTAAAAGCCTCTTAAAAACCTAACAACCAACTATCCTAAGAGACACACTGCAGGACTTCTGACATGTTGAGCTTCCATAACAGCCAAACCATCCATTACATTCCAGATCTCACCATTTTTTCCCCTAGGATAGGACATGTTGAGCTTGCCAAGTGAGCAGGAAAACCTAAAAACATTGAACTGTCTTGTAAAAACAAAGACCAGACAAAGACAGAGGCAAGTAATGGGCTTCTCTCATTCCTTCTCTGTACCCATTTCATCAGTTTTTGAAATGCACAGCGCACCTCCCCTCCCACCCCACTATACAAGCCCTGTCTAGCAGCCTCTGCTAGTGTGGAAAACGAGAAACAAGACACAGATTCTTTCTACCTGGAGAATTCAAGCTTCTCAAAAAGTCCAACCACTAGAAGCAAGGCTAAAAACTGGTAATAAAAAATTACGCAAGAGTTAATTCCCTTTCTGTCTGTCAAACCCATGCATATTTTCAGGCCTGTATGGTATGAACACACACTGCAGTTTTGCTATACAGCAGACTGAGGACAGTTTAGTAGTTCAGATGCTCAATACTATGTTTTTTTTTTTGTTAAAAACATCTCAGACAGTAATTTTGAAAGGTCCTTGAAAGGAACTGGCAGCTAATAGGATAGACAGCACTGTTTCATAACAGCTTGCAAAAAAATTCAGCCTATTTTTAGATAGGTGAAAAGAATGTGGCTATTTAAAAAAAAATCTCAGATAATATATAAAATTGTTTTCATTTATAACTGACCATGTACATTGTGCAGCTGATGTGTCAAATCCATCTCCAGGTGAACAGTACCATGCATTTAAACCCTCAAAAGAAATCTGTGTATACAAAATCCACATTTTAATCTTTACTGCAAGATAATGCACCATGCTGTTACAAAAATCTTACTTTTTAATGAATGGCACCTAAGTGGACCTCAGACAAATGCATTTTTTCTAATTACGTTTTAATTCTTTATAGGGACCTATTCATCTAGGACTACCATCAGCATGAGCATGTTTTGCTCAAAAAACAGACTGATCAGTTTCAGTGTGCTGCATAACATTCATATGGATAAAATAAATACTTGTATTATATATCAAATTCCCCCAGAGGAATGCAACAAAAGCCTTTACAAAAAACAAGTTAACACCTGTTTCCCTTAATATTTTCACCCCATCATTCCCTCCATTATCAGCACCATTTTATTAGCCTTGTATTTAAAAATTTTAGGCATCGGGGTGGGATAGAGGTAAACCAAGTAAACATTAACATTTTATTTCACTATTCTTAATTTTGAATAAATAAATAAAAAAATCTGTCAAAGCTGCTCTTCTATTTCTCCATTTTGGAAAGGTGACTTAACAACCCACTCCCCCCCACCATTTTCTGTACCTCTCATTGCCGATAATTCATTATACTACAGCTGGTGAAAAGCAGTGCAGTTCGCTTGTGAATGCATTACACAAATACACTTACAAATCAAATTAATCTGCTCATTTTTTTTAAAATAAGCTATGCATGCCACAGAGCACTCATTCGTTCTGAAAGACATCTTTTAGCCTGTTTCCCTAAGGCAGCTTGTAGTGCATTACCATATCTATGATAAGCCATTCAGTAAAATGTACTTTGGAGATTAATTTCACCCAAACATGCAGTTTGAATGCTTAAAACGAGTAATTTTTTTTTTGCCAACATGCAGTATTAAAATGGCAAACCAGAGCATTTGGATGGTCCCACCATTTCGGCCGATCACTGTGAGTAATTTGGACAAAAAATGGCACGATGTTGCCCTAGATTTAAGCAGTTTTGAAAATCTCTCCTGAAATTCAGCCGCAAGCGAACCAGAAGCGAGTCGGGCTGGATCGTTTAAAATCAACAGAATAACCCCCGGGTTATCCACGCCAGGAAACTCGCCGTGCATTCAGTGCCTCGGAGTGCTTCTTCCCAACGGAACAGCTACTCGGAACCGTAATAATCTGACTGACAGCCGGAATAATTGCTTTGAAAACACTTCTGAGTCATTTCGTCCTTACCTGCAGGCACGAACCGTGACTGCGTGCAGCGACTGCTCCATCTCCCAGCACCGACTCGAGCCGGGATCGCACCCGCCCCAGCGAACGGGGCTGCCCGGCAGAGCCGCGACTCCCGAGCCGCCGGCTGAGGACACTCCCTTCGCACACAGCGGCGCAGGAACGAACGCTCCGCAGAGCCCGTGCCCTGCGCGCCTGGGTGGGAAGGGACCGCGCAGCGCGGCCGGGGCACGGGCAGGAGCAGCCTGCGGCAGCGCACGGCGGGGCGGGCTCGCATGCTGCAGCCCGCACCGAGACAAACAATGAATCTCCGCAGCAGCGCACGAAGCTGGAGCGGCAGCCCGGGGGCAGGGCGCGGGGCCGGCCCGGCATGCACACGGGCGCGGTGGGTGCCAGCGGGCTCGGCCAGGC
>VZRW01006594.1:51307-91034 GCA_013398125.1 Aegotheles bennettii
CTTGGCCACAAGGGCACATTGCTGGCTCATGGCCATCCTCCTGTCCACCAGGACCCCCAGGTCCCTTTCTCCTACACTGCTCTCCAGCAGGTCAGCCCCCAGCCTGTACTGGTGCATGGTGTTGTTCTTCCCCAGATGCAAAACTCTGCACTTGCTCTTGTTGAATTTCATTAAGTTTCTCCCCGCCCAACTCTCCAGCCTTGATCTCTTTTAAATTGATCTCTTTTAAATAATGGAATTTTAAAATAAGAAATAGTTCTATAAAGTGAACTGCTGGAATCACAGCCTCTGGCACCAGGGGTTTCAAAATGGCACAAACACAAAGTAAAACTAAATTTGATCAACATGTGAATATTAAATGGGGTAGTATGGAAACACAAAGAGTATAATTAACCTAAAATAAATTGTTCTTCCAGATGTTACTAAGCTTTTGAAGTGAGAAAAAACAGTAACTTTATGGACTCCCCGAGATATTTTATGCATAACATTCACAGCAATGCTGATACACGAGGCAGTGACTGTCCCACTGAAGAACAAGTGACAGAAAAGCATCTGTTTGCAATCTCCTGTCAGGAAGATTACATTAATATTTTTAGTATTACTCCTCTCCAGCATACTAAATAATGTTTTTGCTCAGGACATGAGGAAATCACAACAGAACTTCTAGGAGTGGCTGGAAAACAGAAAGCTTATTCCTAACAAGTTCATCCAGTCTGGGGGAAAAAAACAAACCCCCAAAATATTCACTAAGTATGTTAAAACATACCCTCCTGTCTTAAAATCAGATGCCAATTGCCTTCCATTACTAGGCAAAAAACACCTTAATATGGGAACAGTTGTACATATGGTAGCTGGAGACAGAGTGACTTAAGAAGTTACTGCTGTGTTAGTTAAAACACAACAAATGATCAGCTGTATTTTCCAAGCCTTGTCTAGAGCGAGGCGAATGGTTTGCCGAGTATGCACTGTCAGCTTTTCTGCCAAAGCTGAATAAATTCAACCTCTGGCATAATAATGGAGTATTAATTTTTTCACACCCTCAAACTACACTGCTTCTAGTAGCTTTACTGTCTTAACTCACGAGACAGAATGGATAATTTCTGATTTCTAGTCTGAAGTATTTCTAATTTATTCCTTTTAAAATCTTGTGTACAATTGTTACTGTGTTAGGATTCTTTTGATAATAGCATTTTCCTTCAGGTCTGCAATTTGTCTAAATGCTTTAAGTGCTATTCACATTTTCAAATACTACTATTTTTCTACTCATTTGTTATGTGCTTTTTCTTCAAAATTCAAGAAAAAAATAAATTGCTCTAATGTTGCAGAATGACAAATTAAATTCCAGTTCTAAGAAAAAAGAGGTTTCTATTCATCCAAATTGAGTCAAGCATATGTTGCCTTTTGAATTCTAAAGCAATGACTCATAAAATCTTGCACACACTCTAGTTCCTGCCTCTCCTAGGAGATGAAGCTACATGATTTACCCAAAAGGATTAAACTGGGTCACAATTATTGAATACATGTTATAACCTTAAACTCCAGGTTAGAATTTCTCCTTAGCCTTTTTATTATCATTCACTGTTCTAAAAAGCTGTTTTTAATTTGTTACAAATTTTACAGTTAGAAATCCTTACAGCAGAAATATTTTTAAATTGAGATATTTTGACAGGATATTCACAGCATGTTTGCCAGTATGTTTTGTTAACATCTTTATATATGATCATCACCACGTTATCTACATAACTGGCTTTTACAAATATTCTTGCAAAGCTTTCCACATTTCTTATCCAGCAGATCATCAGGCTCTTATACTCCTTGAATTCTCGGCTGTGAAGAGGACATTCACAGCTCTGTTCCCCTAGAACAATAGACAGGACTTGCTTCACCCTTCTTGGCCTCATAAGAGGACAAACAGTTCACAGAAAAAGCTCCATCAAAAAAGCACATCATCACTTCGGCAGTGAGTTGTGCCCCACTGGGACATGGGTCCATGTGGTGATTACCTTACCCAAAGCAATAACTCTTCAGGAACACTGAGGAGGTCACAGAGTTGTCTCTGTCAAACTTCAGTTAAGATGTTCCTTATTGTTTACAAAGGCAGGAGACGAGGGAAAAAAGAGAGAAACAAGTGATTTTACACAAAGAAGGAATGAGAGCATCTGTGAGAGACAGCAGGAGAAGCATCCTCAGCAGCCATTAAAACTGCCCAAACCAAGATACTGATGTCAGCTCTATTATGCCACACTTGCCAAATAACATCCAATACTCCTTCTGGTTTTACCTACGGTTCTTTCATTTGGACACTGCACAACTCCTGTGTAAATAAGCCTGTCCATGGCTACTGTGTAGTCTAGCTTCTGGGAATCACTGGCACCACTGAATGAAATATTAAGTCTTTGTCTCTCAGTAACCTTCCCAATATTAAAACAAACCTTGAAATTCCATATCTGACAGGTTAGCCATCCTGTAGCATCCTCTCTGCAGCTCGTTTCTTGTTGAAAAGACAACTGAAGGGCCAGTACAAACTCCTGAAGGACACTGAAATCCTCTGTTAGAGCCTGTCAAGCCAACGTCAACTGCTGCAAGGAAAAAGCTTTGTAGATCATAGCACCTGCACACAACGCCTTTGCTATCTCTGAGGTGAAGCACACAGCTGGCAAAAGAAACTTAAATGTGAAACCACGAACGCTTTCCAGCCATCTGCAATGCACATGAGTTAGCTGCAATCATACCTGCTTCTCTCTCGTGGATCTGCCTTCCTGCTACCATAACCATTGCCAATGAAAGCCAGATGTTGCATAGAAGAAAATCATTGTCTAATGTTACGGATTAGTAGCAACAGTAAAGCTGTAACAATTGCATTTGAGAACAAATATGATTCTCCATTAATACAGCATGGTTTTATTATTTTAACTAACTAAATAGATCTACCTAATCTTAAGTTACATCTTGATCAAGTTTAAGCTTTTAGAAACAGTATTTTTCATAAAGCTATAATACAGAAAAAGTAAATTTGAAAATTATTACTGGAGATAAAATTGTACTAATGACAAATCTCGAAACACACAGTACCCATGAAAGGAGGAACATTCTAATCATATTTCAAATGTGCTTCTCACATATACTGTTCTCAATCTTTAATTGCCGGTGCCCAGGATTTACATAGCTACATGAAAAGACACTGGGGATTTTTCTATTGGGCTTCTCCCTAGCTAAGAGTGGACATACTACAGTAGAATAGATATTTGTATTGAATATCTATCATTGAATATATAGGAAAAGAACATGCTATACTCACAAACAGGGAAAGAAAAATTATGAGGTGCTTCCAGTTAAGGGACTGCTATGAAAGGCTGCTAGTCCTGGAGGACTTCCCTCAGGAATATTTTTAATTTTATAGATAAATCACAAAATAAGACACATGCAAACACATCTCAAAATATCCCCTTGCATTGCTTTCATTCTGGTCTTTGAATAAATGGGATGTTGATTTATTTTTTTTTTTAAGCAATGTTATACATATGCAACAATAACTGATTGAAAAGAAATCCGAAGAAATACCTACAGACTTTCACTGCAAGATTTGAGAAAAGGAATAAGTATAAGGAATTTTTAAAATCTTATCAGAAAAAATTCTGGGTGCTAGGCACAAAATATTTCCATAGGAAAGAAGGGAGTTAAAAGTAGCCACAATAATGGAGGTATCTATATAAAGCAGAGGTCTGTCCAGACATGAGATCTGATCTTGCAATAGGTAAAGCTATTTATATCTCTGCCACCTTTCTTTTTGTTTTATTAATATCTCATCTAAATTATATCATAATCGGCTATTGCTGATGAAGGATTCAGCGTGTGGTTTGCTGGTCTGTGAGCCCACCTCTTGAATGTTAAGACTTTCAAGATTATTTTTTTTAGCTCTACCTTTTTTCTTTTCACACCCTCTCCCCTTCTCCATCTGACTTCTCTGTCATTTAGTCAGCAATCACATGAGAAACCTTGTATTGCTTTGTCTAAAAGCTGACTACAAATAGTTTCTTCTGCAGTGAAGACAGTGATGTAGGTGGCGAGCCACCACCATCTACTCCGCAAATGCCGGTGCCATTGTTCAGCAGCTAGTCACAGTTCTTTATTGCCTCACATCTTCTCCTACATTGTATGAAGCAGATTTTGTTGAGGTGCCACTAAAAGTGTAGAAGTACATCACTCAGCCTTCTCCTCCCCTGCAACACTGCCAGCTCCTCTCCAGGTCTCAGCCCTGGTGGCTAGCATCTGATGAGTCAGCACGTGATGTCTAACACATGTCCATACCCAGCCAATTTCTTCTTTCAACCATAAAGTCAGAACTCCTATACATTTCAGTTTCTGCATACATGAGCAGAGCAAAACACCTTGACTACACTGTTGGCAAGAAGCATCTATATATTTAGGTTTTCAACAACACAGTCCTAATTTTGGAAGAGGTTAGGTCAACGTTTAAACAATACACAATGTTGAACATATTGCCAAGTGTCAATTATGTCTTTCATAAAAATAAAATCCTACTGGAAATAAAAGAAACACTGTTTAAAAAATAGACCAATGTGGATACTCATAAAGACATCAAAAGGAAAAAGAAAATGGGAAGAAAAAGCAGATTAGCAGGTAATCCCCTATCTTCTACTTCAAGTTTCGCTGAGGGCTCAGGAAAAGGGTCTATCCTTAGAGCATTTCCCTTTTTATAGACACAGGGGAAAAATTGAAAACTGTATTAAATAAAATAAAAAACCTCATGAAAGAGCACTGAAACCTAAATTATCTCAATTCTTTTCCAGTTTCGCTATCACTCACACCATTCCCTAAAGTATCTAAGTTTACAGTCATAGAAGATACGTGCTTGAAAATCAGATCATTCAAGTTTCAACAGGACTGGCAAGTCTAGCCTGGCTCTCTCACAGTGGAGGAAACGCGCTTCAAAGATTTTATGCATTTTTAAATGCCCCTACTGCTTCACCTTACTTATAGGAAACCCAGAATATAAATAGATTTATACAATCTTTATTTGCTCCTGGTATTTAATACCCATAATGAGATACTTTTATACACATAAAAAGGAAAGAAAAAAATGAAGTAATAAGCAAGAGAAGAACAGCTAATCCTACAAGTCAATTCTAAACAATGTCATTTTGTTAAGTTGTAAGAATCACCAATTTACCTTTAAATGATGTTAATTAAGAAGTAGATGAATGAAAAGAGATGAGAAAGAGTAAAATTACTGTTGGGAGACACAGGGAGCAAAATACAATCAGCAGAAATCACTGAGAGCAGGATAAAAATAAATAAATTCTGGGAGAAGAGAATGTTGAGAAGGAGAAAAGGCATATTGCCAAGGTGAAAACAGATAGTTGAAGACAGCAGACAAAGAAGGATGAGAAAGTTCAGGCAGGTATAGGAAGAAAAGCAAACTAAAAAAAGATGAGGTCTGAATCTTACTAAGGAAAACACTGAATGTAGCAAATGTGCTCAAGTGAGCTGATGTGGGATTGTTTTGGAGGAGGGCAAGAGCATTCTGAATATTTATGGGAGATCAACACATGCTCTTCTATGCACTGTCTACACAGTACACCTGAATATGTACTGGAAAATAACACATCCTTCCTTTCACCCTCCAGCAAGGGACATGACAGTGAGCAGGTCACTGCTCCCCGGCCCCTGCACTGCTCCTTCTACTTCAATGGGCAAGTAAGCAATGACAAGAGCAGCTGAGCAAGTGGCAGGTCCATGAGTTGTATCCAGCACCGTACATTTAAAACCATGTTTTGGAGGTTCCTGTATGATATTGAGTACAATGTACATCCATTTTAAGAGAGTCCAAAGTGTATTTAGAAAACATGTCTAAAAAACCTTGTGAATAAGGCAGCAGAATGACAGCATGGACACAAAAAGTAAAATGTGCATGTAAAAATAGGGTTTTTTTCAGACTTTTGTTTATTTTTGCTGTTAATTTTTATGCTTATTTTACTAGAAGACTGTGGAGAAAAGCTTGCTTATTTCTTTTTTTAAAAATATGCAACACCTCCAATTGCTATGTTAAAATTGGAAAAACTCCCAACCAACATGAGTCATTGAACCACTCCTCCAAGAAGAATAAAAAGACAGCAAGACTTAACATTGTCCTGGTTTATTTTCATTTAGAAATATCAACAGGAAAAGTGACTGAAAGTGATAAAATATTCAGACTCGCTTTATCCCCCAAGGATAATTATTACAATTATTTTGTTCCTTTGTTAAACTGCTTGAGAAAGCAGATAAGGTGATGAGATAAAAAAAGGCCAGATACAGAAGCAGTATGGAAGAAAGTGTAAATTAAATTATTTAACATTACACTTGGCTGTGTCCAAACATCCTCTTAAAAATCTAGCTGGAAAAGTTACCAAACCCAGCATGTATAGTGTATAAATCCCTAGTGTACTAAGGGGATCACTGAAAATATCAGCATTTTTAAAGACAGAAGAAATTGCTTTCCTGCAGTAACTTGTTCCACTCACTGAAGAGGCATGAAGCAATTTTCGACCGCTGACTTTTGGACAGCTTAAATGAACTCTACCTGTTGTTTATCTCTGAGTTTCTGCAGGCTCCTTTTGCTGTAGAAATTCAGGAAAGTTCAGGACAGAGTTCATCGCTTTAGTTAGTTAATCTAATCCCAAACCAGAAGAGTCACCCCAAAGTGCCAGTGTCTCTGCACCAGTAATAAAGAAATCTGGGCAACCAAATCGATGTAACGCCTACACTGCAGACATCCACCAACTCACTTTCCTTCCATAAGGTACAAAAAGGGAAAGACGACTATGGCTTGGATGGGTTTTTGTTTGTTTTACAGTAGAGTGACTCAGATGTTCAAAAATGTTTTTTAAATTGCTATTATTCATTGCAATCCACATACAATAAAGGTTAGGAACAGGTGCTAATATAGCTACATTAGCACATAAATCCCCCTATGTAGAGGCAAGCCAGTCATTAACATTTACTCTTCCTTGAAGAAAAGAACATAGATATGACAAAGTTTGAAGACAGGAAAGGCACAACAAATCAATGAAAGCAACAATGGAGAAAGTGAAGCACTTATAAAAGTTAAAAAAAAAATAAAATTGAAAGAAGAGTACATGGGCATGTTGGCTGAGAAAAATAACTTAAAAAAACTAGACAGGGAACAACAAACAAATTTCTGCTGCATCTCCTTTGTCCATTTTCATTCATATTTGTCTGAAGTAACACAGAGGCTTAAAAATTTTTAAACAAATATTATGGCAAGATAAACAACAAAGTACACAACAGCACAGGAAAATTTAAGTACTGATGTAACTTCACTCAGGCTGATAAAGTATTTGTGGATTAAGAGATACATACGGGACTATATTAATGTTTTCAGTCCTCTATTGCTCCAAATCTCTATAGAAATGAATCTTCTGGTTAACAAACAAAACCTGGAATAGACAGATAGGATAAGGGCCATTGCAGAATCAGCATTTTTATTTACTGCCCTAGAGAATTTAAAATGTGTGTGTGTGTGTGTGTGTGTGTGTGTGTGTGTGTCATAGAATCACTCTAGTTGGAAAAGACCTTCAAGATCATCGCATTTTAAAGGAATGAGTGCTGCTTGCTTCTGTGAAAGAAAGTCCTTTGATCATCCACCCTGACAAGTCAGAACCACAGAATGGCTTGGGTTGGAAGGTACCTTAAAGATCATCCAGTTCCAACCCACCTGCCATGGGCAGGGACACCTCCCACTAGACCAGGTTGCTCCAAGCCCCATCCAACCTGGCCTTGAACACTTGCAGGGAGGGGGCAGCCACAGCTTCTCCGGGCAACCTGTGCCAGTGTCTCACCACCCTCACAGGAAAGAATTTCTTCCTATTATCCAGTCTAAATCTACCTTCCTTTAGTTTGAACCTATTTCCCCTTGCTCTATCACTTCATGCCATCTCAAAAAGTCCCTCTCCAGCTTTCCTGTAGCCTCTTCAGGTACTGGAAGGCTGCTCTAAGTTCTCCCTGGAGCCTTTTCTTCTCCAGGCTGAACAACCCCAACTCTCTCAGCCTGTCTTCATAGGAGAGGTGTTCCAGCCCCTGATCATCTTCATGGCCCTCCTCTGGACTCGCTCCAACAGTTTCATATCCTTCTTGCGTTGTGAACTCCAGAACTGGACACAGTACTGCAGGTGGGGTCTCATGAGAGCGGAGTAAAGGGAGAATTCTTATATTCTTATTTTCTGTTTTTAAACTTTGAAGTCAATACCACATTTTAAGTTAATATATGAACGTGTGAATTGACGTCAGAACACACGGAATTCTCAAACTGCCACTCATTGGAAACACTTGGGTATTTTATAGTACAGCACATTTTAGCAAATAGCAATTGAAAAGTGACTGAACAGAACAGTTAAGCAATAGAAGTCTTAGTCCTGTGACCATTCATTGAACTAAGGTTTTAACAAGTCTACTAGAAGGTGGCTGAATGATAGAATAAAAATTAATCTTCCACAATCCAAGGAATAGGCAAAAGAGAAATAGGCCAATGAACAAAGATAGCACCTTTTGCTGTGTAGCAAAATCCATCCCAGAGTGCTGACCTAGTGTCTTTCAGTTTTGACTTATCACTTACATTACGTTTATACTGAAGTAAATTATGCAGATGGTCTAAAATATAGATAACATACAGTTAAAATTCCAGCCAAAAGTATGACCATCAAATGAAAATATTACCTAAATTGTAGCTAGCTTTTACTATTAAACCATGTCACCAGGTATAAATTATTTTATTTATAAATTTTATAAATTATTTGTATATTATTTTATTCTGCCAATTAACCTACAGTGTCAGAACACCTAAATACCTTTGAGGAAGCTAACCAAAGGCCATCTAATGATGGCACCAGCGAGGGTAGGCTCATGTCTTGCATACGGCCATGCATAGAGTTTGGTACCAAAGCGAGCTTAAATACCTCTACATTATACACCTGAAAACAGTATATGCATACTGAGTGTCCAAGCAAGCATAATTGTATGAGATACTGTTAATAAGATTTTAAAAGTAAATAAATACATAAACTACAATCATACTCCGACTCCCTTTTGTGCATTTCTGGCACAGCACCCACAAAAAACAGCCAACTGGAGGATGATTTTTTATATTTTTTTTTTGTTCTTTTAACTTCTGAGATGAGGACATCAGTGTTTTGCAAAACAGCCTGAAACTGCAGAAGGCTCACACAGGTGTGGGATTCTTAGTCATTACAAGGTTACAAAATACCAGAAGTGCATTAGTCTTGACTGTTTGGCTCTGCTTGAACAGCTTTGGCGTACAAGCAACTGGAGCAGAGCCTATTTTTGCCTCTCTCAGGAAGGTTTCCTTTATTGATTACTTTGTTTGAAAGCCAGAGCAATATTGGCATGTTTTCTGTAACTGCTTAGAGTTGTATTTCTTTGCTCTTAAGGTCACTCCTCAAGCGAGAGCTTTTGGCTTGAACTGTTTTTTCCAATACTGTTTGTCATGCAGAGCTCCCACTTTCATCAGTATGCTTTGAAGAGGACCTTCCTCCTGCATCTTGCCCTTGGACCACCCACCACAATCAAATATTCCAGACTGTTGCTAATTTCATAAATTTTGCCTTCCAGATTTGCCAAGATTTGTCCCTCTTTGCCAGTTAGAGGGGTTTTGGTGAGGCTAAAACTGACACAAGCACAAGACTATAAAATGTACCCACACTTAGGCCATACAAGGACAGACAAAACCCCACGCATCATTAGCTGCTAAAACACGCCAAAAGCAAACCTGTGATCTGGGCTTGTTCCTCACACGTGGTGCTATTAGTCAGAACCCCAGTTTAAGCCCTCCGGCAGGCCTTTACTCGTCTTTCCTTGCTCAGTTGTGAGTACATGTTCTTAAATCATGTCAAGGTTTCCTTTTTTTTTTTGCCTTGCCCTTAGACTATTTTTGTACACCAGATAGACTATCTGTAAGTTTTTAAGCTGCACGTTAACCTCTTGAGATCCAGTCAGAGAGAACGTGCTCAGAGAAAACATGTTTTAGACTACAGCCTCCTCTGTATTGTGTGGGAACATTTTAATAAGAGAGTTTTTAAAAGGATGTTTTCTTTCCTCAAAGACAGTACAGATTTCATAGTGACAGCAGTACAGAGACACACTTCTGCCAAAATCTGAATATGAACACTGGAGATGAAGATCAACCCGTTACTAAAGTCATGAGAAAAACCATAAATATGGATTAAAAACAAAGCAGATTTTTTTTTTCAGGTGGGACCTTCTAGCAGGCTGAGATCATTTTCTCCAATAACTTTGTTACGCTGTGGCACTGCTATGACTGGCTCAAAAACCAGCAACCTCCTACTGAATTTGAAAATAATACGTAAATGGTCATGTAGTAACTAGGAAAACAAACACAGCGAGTAGCTGTGTTTTCTGTTTTCAAACTCAAAGCTATATACCCCACAGCTACCTGAAAAGATTGCTACTGACCAAGTATTACTCACTTCAGTTTGTCTGGCCATCTCGGGCAGTTCACTGTTCTCCAGGTTTGGAGATCTTAACAGCAGGTTTCCTCACAGGTTTCCAGTGCTGAGACAAGAACCATTTCAGCCTTGCTATACCAGCAGAGCTAGACCAGCTCTCTGAAAGAGGACGTGTTTATCACTGACCTAAGTTCTGTCCTTTAAGACTCACTTGACAAAGTACATGTTAACGCTTAATGAAAACTTTCAGTAGTATGGTGAAGTGGAAAAAGGGCTGAAATCAATATTTTATTGCAGTCCATGTTTAACACTAAATCCCTCTAGTAATCCTTATTACTTAACAGTTTGCTTTACTGTTCAAAAAAGTATCATTAATCACCTTTTTCATTCAGAATTCCTCAAGGCAGACTGATTATAATGCTGCCTTCTCTATCTTTGTAAGCAAAATGCTGCAGAGGACACTTGGCACCAAAGATTATGTTGAAGCACTGCTTTTCCCTCATCCCAGAGACAGCTGTACTGTATGCACTTCCTCAAAAAACTACAGTCATATCAAATAAGTATCGGGATACATTTGTGTTTTATTGGCATAGCACTGTAGCAAAAGTTCATTCAAAATACAAGATGTGTTTTTTCCAGTGACTGTGGAGAGGGCTGACTGCCAGAGTGATCAGCAGGTGACAAGTCCCCCTTTTGAGGACTGTTATATTTATTGCCTTCCAATTAAAATCATGTTGGTTTTTTCCTTTGCACATTGGTAGGTACTTTTCGGTTTTGTATTTTGTTTTTGTATTTTATATTTGCAATGAAATGCTGGCTAAGTGTTCTCCAAATACATATCCACATTATGGTATTAAAACCGTTTTAAGATATACGTCCGTGCCAAGTCCTTATTTTTACCTCTTTCAGCATTATAGCCATGGAGCATTTGTGACAGACCTCAAAGCCTCCTAAGAGTCCACTTTTCCATACTCTAGCTCCAACACTGCCATCAGACACAGAGTTCAAGGCAAATGCTGAGGCTCCTATTTACATCAGCCAGAATATCTTACATAATAACGAAGTATTCTTATACGGTGTATACATTACATTAGTCTCAGGTTTAGAATATACTGTTCCACATAAAAACACGGAGACAAGACTGAATGAAGAGTTTTCAGACTAAGAATACAAGGAGTATACCGTTGGGGAAGAGAAGGCAGACATGGGGAGATAAAAAGCACTTACAAATGCATCTACACAGACAATGTTTATAATTAGAGTAATGCAATTGCCAACCATATCCATCATCCTCTCAGCTCCTTACGGGTATGATGGCAGAAACGGCTAAGGAGGTTGAAAAAGAGGAGTGCAGCAGCTACAAATGTTGGTGATGGAGAGTATTTATAGAAAAGGAACACCGCAGGAGGAAGAACGGAGCATTTACAGGAGATAAGAAATGAGTGGGCAAGGTTTACAGTGTTGACAGATACGAAGAGACAGACGATGCGATCAGATTTGCACATGAGAGAGGAACACAGGGCAAGTGCAGACAGTAATAAAAAAATAAGCTGGATCAGTGAATGTTGATGAAGAACTACTAAAAGGATACTTCCGTCAAATTAAGAAATAGAATACATTTCACATGCTTCTTGGAAGGAGTCGAAGAAGTGATCCTGCAGTAACCAAGCTGGTGGATAAGGCATACGTATTTTTTTTTCTTGCATAAATTGGTCCTACCCACTTGAGAAGCTGCCTTTTAGCATATAAATATATTTTATTGCTCCCAGCCTCAATTAAGATGCTCTTTCTGCATTTTACATCTTAAGTGATAGCACAACATCAAGCATTCTAGCCTTTTTTTTATTTTAAGAGCGTTCATTATTCCACACTAACTTCACATAAAACGAACTGGTGGTCTAACACAATGTAATCTGCCAGATGGTATCTTTAGCAGCACAATGTTCTTTAACATATGGGCTCGGTATTATGCAAAACACAGAATCTTAAAGAAGAGATTGGTAATCTCCTTGCTGCAATGCCTCAGAGAGCAGGAATATGAAAATATTATGAATGAAATGATTGCGTCTTCAAGAACCGTATACTTTAAAATACCTCCCTCTTAGTGGTTGTAAGATGTCATTAGGATGAGAAAACTACATCAGCCTCTTAAATAAATGTATATTCTCCTAAATCTCAACTGAATTCTGTATTTACTGAGTTATATGCCTGAATGGTAGGTTACTAGCAATACCCCAGTAACATTGTTTCATCTTTAAAACACTGGTGCATACGTTTTACGCTTTCTATATCTATATCTGTATTTTGCCCATTAAGTATGTAGCAGCACGGAGAGACTGCTGCACTATGTTAATATTCTAATGTCTTTCTTGATTCACACATTTCTGTTTCATGAAAAGGGTAACTGCACAGTGTCACTGTCTGCTATTAATGATCAACAATGTCACGCGACCAGTCAACATTTCCTTTCTGTAGTTGATCCCAAACCACAAAAGATACTGAGCTACTCAACTAGCTCTCCAGAAAATGGTCACAGGTCTCTTCTCTCGATTCTCTGATGACAGTAGAGAAATCAAAGTAGCCTTTGCCCAGCGCAGCTTTCATTGTGAATCTACTCTCAACATACGATGTTACAATAAACTCCCCTACCTAAGAGAAGAGGGCTCTAAGCACCACTTCAAGGACAAACTTAGCATGGAGAATTTCTAACTGCATGTGGCTTTGCAATTCATCTGAGGGAAAAGTAATGACATATGAATGTATAAAACACTTGCGTATAAATGTATAAAAAAACAAAGAGCATACATGTAATGATTTTCTATAAACAAATACCAGCTAATAAAGAACTAAGATCAGAATGGCTTTTGTCTATCAATTGCTTCTCTCCTGACTCTTGAACAGAAATCTGTATTTTAAATGAAGTCAAATTATGTTGAGTGTAATGATCTTGTAGCATTGTGACTGTCATAAACACTACCCGCTCACCGAGAACAGTCTCCGAAAATTTCAAATTGTAACAGTCATCCACAAGGATGAGGTAGCTCCAGCTGTCCTTATCATTGGAAGATAAGAGTTCAATTCCTTACTTTTCTAACATCACGGCAATCAATTAAAACAAGTTCAATAAAACTAAATCCAGAATCAAGAAAAATAATGTAGAATGAAATTACTCAAACTGCTGAGTTTTAAGTGTGGGACATTAGCAATATTTATATCAAAAAGTTTATGCAGATTTCTGTTCACATGTAGTCTGCATAAAAGCCTGAATCTTAAAATGTAGTAATTCTTCTATGAAATTTTTAACTGTATTTAATCTATGTCCCATTAAAAATAAAGAAGGTAACTAAAAAGGCAGAAATATAACTTTTGAAACCTAATGGGACAGGGTTTGACAAGATAATGCTGTAATATTTGTAGATCACTAATCAAAACATACAGGGACACACAAGGGCGTCCATTTTCAAAGCAAGACCTATTGCAATTAGCTTAAAACAAGTAGACTATTGTACATTTAATTATTACAATCAAAGAATACAATAATGTAGAAGAATTGTAATTCTCTTTGAAGGCAGACATCACAAGCAATCCCCCCAGGCTTGGGTTTGCACTTGAGGTGTTGTTCCACGTGGGAAAGACACATCTCAAAATTCAGAGCTGTTGTTACTGACAAGGGAGTTCATGAGTTAGTGTGACTGTGGAATGTCCAACAGGGCCTCCAGAGCCCTCAGTTCAAAATTACTTTCTAGGAGGAGGCAAAGGAAAGAATCTAAAACCTACTAAGAGGGTAATTTAGGAGAATGCAAAGTATTTCTCTCTGTTGGAGAGCTGGCAGATGGTGAGCTATCACAATGTTCTGTATTATTTACAGAAAACAATTACAGAGCTTACATGATCTAAAAACATAAGTCACTACATCAGGTTCAAACTCCTGCAAAATGAAGTACATGTATAGGAAGAAAAATGAAACAAAAAAAGACATCACTCTTGAAGCTAAAACAAAGAACATATATACAATGCACAGTAAAAGAGTGTAATGCCCCTCTCAACCAGCAATATGCTTATTTTTCTCTTCCCTTTTTTTGTTTTTTTTAAGATGACAACACAGATTCTGACAAAGCTAGAAACCAGCCAGGATTGAAGCAGAAAGAAAGGTCCCTACACAAGACACTGAATGTTCCCTGGCCAAATCACTACAGCGGTGCTTAGGAAGTTCCGAGTCAATACCTGCCTGTGAACGCTGTCCAGTAGTGTCATTGTGTGAACAATTTACAATCCAACCACAAAGAGGATGAGGAATTTCTAAGAGTGCACATGACTTTGCATTGCTAACTGCTGCTAAGAGTTTCTTTTGGTTTTCCTATTTTTTTGCCTTTGCAGAGTAACAGTAATGGACAGGGGGGAGCTAAGAGCAGATAAAAGTGCAGCTGCTCCAAAACGTATCACAACTGTTTGCCAAAGGAATTTCAGATGCATGATGCAGATAAAACACCATGCAATCCTTGCACATCCGAGTCATCCTTATATTAGTGGTCTGTGTCCTAACAGCTGAAATCAATGCCAATGGGGAAATCTTTCAGATAAAAACTTGGAAGTAAAGAGGCTCAAAACATCTTTTTTTCTCGTAGAAGATGGACTAAAAATCAAATACTTCTTCAAATTTAAACATCTTGAGAACATTTACAGGAATTCCATCTTTTCCCTTCACTTATAGGCTATTACTTAGCTAATTATTTTCTTACCAAAGCACTGGAAAAGCTTGTTTTCACCTATTATGTATTAGGGCTCCAGGTTTATAACTACACACTTAAGATAAAGATACTGCTATAGAGAAGAACTTCTAAAATCTTCAGTCATCTCTAACACAATTATTAAGAGTAAGGAAAATGAATAAATAATTTCTAAAACATATATAGTAAAAGATACATAAAAGATTTGTCAGTTCACAAATGAGTCTGACTAACAATTCCACTTTTGGAAATTCTGTAGTACACAGATATGTCACTTGAAGGGATAAAAAAACTGTCTTTATCCCGTTTAATGCATGACAAGTGTTAAACTTACCTCTTAATTTGGATCTGATTTAGATCTGATGAGTAATTCCTGCTCTAATGGAGAACCTGACTGTATAAATATTCTGAGTGCCTAAGACAGCATTTAATTTTCATTTGGTAATTTAATAACTGTAAACGCGATGCACATAAATGAAGAATTTGTTTTGAGATCCCCACCAGCTGATGTCTGAGAAGGGAATGAAAGGTTTCCTTTGTCTACCTAAGAGATGCTTTTCTAAGTGACCTCTGACACGTCACTTAAATTGAAAATAGGAGCCTAAAGCTTTTGTGCATCTGAGGTTATATTCCTATGTGATCTTTGCTAAAAGCTTTGAATTTACCTAGTATAAGTTATTAAAAAAAACCCAGCTTGTTACATTTAGAGTATCAATGTGCTACCAGCAAAATCAAAAACGAGCAACATAAAGTGTCCAAAACAAAATCCAGTGTAGGTCTCATGCAAAATAAAAGTCTTGATTTACTGATGTCTTTGAAATAATGATTCAAGAATACTTGATTCAAATACATGCGTTCTTGCAAGTACCTAAAAATCAGTACAACAACACTGAGATTATAAATCTAATCATATTCATCTCCTTATACTGGATTTATTAAATTACCGAAGGTCTTGATTTCAGCTCATCAGCAGCTCATCACAATCAAATAATGAAGGAAATCCAGAAGTAGGCTCATACTGGAATAATCCACCATGACATAATATTTTAATTATGCATGTTTCAGCCCACTATAAGTTACTGTAAGATTTTTCTTTACAAGTCAGATTTTTTTCCCCCATCATTGCCTAAATACGTAGCTAAGTATCCCTAGTTGCTTTGGTTTTATATTTCCATGGAAGTCTTCCCAAATAATACGAATAAATGCCCTAATGCCTGATTTAAAAACTGATTCCCCAAATCTGACCCAGAAAAATTTAATATGCCAATTTCTATGATTACTTTTTTAAAATAATTCCCAAGCAGCCTCCTCAGTGCTCTAATTTATTTAAAGTAAAATTAGATTTCTCTCCCTGTTCTTCGGGTATTAAAATTAAGCTGTGTCCCATTGGCTTTTTTTATGTTTTAATTTGATATAGTAAGACTAGCACTTTGATTGCTCTTCTCACACAACTGAATGTGAGCCTTTCAGTCACTTCAGTGCAAGTGCAAAATGCCACATCGAAGGCAATGGCATCATCCTAATGGTATTAAAAAACTTCAGTAACACAATTATTAGCTTCACTCACACTAGCCATTTCTCTGTGCATTGTTAAATAATACTGCAGAAACTAAAGAACAGCATGAAACTGATACTTGTGTTTCTCTCTGAAATGATAACCCCAGACGACCAAAATGTACATACTGCAGTCCTGAGACTTGTCTATAAAGCCAAATCCACTTTCATGATCATTGCAGTTAAGATATTCAGATGGACTCATAGTCTAAAGCAAATAATAAAGCAGTATAGGAATAACTCATACTTGTTTTAAGTTTTAGTTTTAAAAAACACAGTGATGAGAGTTTGCACAAGCTTTGCTTTCTAGAGCCATCCACCACAGCCTGGCAGTTGAGTCACAAACAGTCATAAATCCCTGCCAGGCAGCAGTTCCAGGTCTGCAGAACACAAAAGCACGTTTTCCAAAGCAGCACATCTCAAGTACAGCGTAAGAAGAATCTTCATAGCAGCACAGCTCCCTCTCAAGCACAAGGCAAATCTACAGCACAGTTAGGTCAAAGCTTTACTGCAACCAGACAGCAAATCTCCAGGTCAAAAATCCACCGAGTGGGTACGGCAACAAACAGATCCATTGCTATTGATCAAAATCAGCTCTTTTCCAGGGCTTAAATTCAAGTTATCCATTTAAAAAGCTGAATATTAGTATAGGTGTATTACTAAAATATGCTTCCATTTATAAAATAGCAAGTGCAAATGCAAACCAAATGGCAGCATCTCAGTCTGACCAGTCAGCCATAATTTTAGCACAAGTCTTGCAGCCTAATGAAGCCACCACCTAAATTCCCCTTAGATTGAAAACTACAGGAAAAAAGCCTCAGGATTTCTTCACGCAGTATTAACTTAAGTCACATAAGTTAAGCAAAATCAGTTCTCAGAGACAAAAACCTGGCACGACTGACTTCACACTTAGAGGAACATGAAAAAAATAAAAATAAATATCTCGTATTCCAAGAAAACTCAAACACTCAAGCTACGTATTTATATTCTGCAATTGCTTCCACACCTCCTCACTGAAATGTAAAAAAATCAACACTAGGACTATAAAGAGCATTGTAATACAGGAAACTTACTCTTGCTATAGAACATAATTCCACAATTTTCCTCATTCCTTTGGAAATACAAGCAAGCACTATGTGTTATGCACAAAGCACACTTTCAGCAGAAGAAGGGATGACAAGGTCATCCAGGAGTGCTTTGTTCTTAATGACAATTCTGGTTAGTATTCATGCTGATTTTAGGAAAAATTTTTATTTAAATTGTGCGCATTGTTAAATAAAGAGACAGAAGTTCCCTTTGCCCTTTCCTTCCCACACTACTTTTCACAGTTGATAGTGTTTATTAAGGTAATGTATTTGGTTTCAAATTAATTTTAAAGTCATTATATATTAAGATTTCAAGTGTATTCGTAAAATAAATTACATTGAAATGGGTAGAAATACTTGCAAAAATAAGTAACCACAATAAAGCTGTCATAAATTAACTGCATCATTAACAGATCCTGATTGCCTATGATTTGAACCTTTTTTCCCCACCACTTTCTTACTGCAGTTACTGCAATCCTCTCCAACACTTCTCTGATACCCCTTCCTGACACAGAAGGGCAAAACTCAGCGGCCTGCCCCAGACAGGGGTGTGCAGCCCAACACTCCCTGCCCAGCAGGCAATTCCCACCCATGTGCATGAAGGTTTTGTCTTTAAGACCTATACCTCTTTCTGATTCAGTTTCAGCACAAGCCTAAAAATGGCAGCTGCCAGAGGGTGACAGAGCACTGGAACAGGCTCCCCAGGACAGTGGTTACAGCACCAAGCCTGACTGAGTTCAAGAAGCATTTGGATGATGCTCTCAGGCCCATGGTGTGACTGCTGAGGTTCCCTGCAAAGGTACAGGAGTTGGACTTGATGATCCTGGAGGTTCCCTTCCAACTCAGCATGTTCTGTGATTCTATGATTAGCATTCTGTTATTAGGATTGTGGGAGTACATAAAAAATGAGCTGTCCTCGTAACTGTCATGATATTGTACCCAGCGTGGTTTTTTCTCACTTGAAGAATGAGAAACTTATTTTATTGATCATGCAATACAAACAGAAGCAGGGAAAAAAGTCAACCCAAGTGTCCAGCTGAGTTGTAATGCTAAGTGATGTACAATGTCCTGCTTGCTCCCACAGGACTCCTAAACCCTTGTGGAAAGATTAAACAGAAAAAAATAATCATAATTTTTTAAAAAAACATATTAAAGAGTAGTAAAAGAAGCAGCTTTTTTTTGTGGTAGTGGAACTGATTCCTCTTTACTATTTGAGTTTGTCTTTATTTTCAAATTATTCATAGCACACAGACAACTGGCTATTTTGCCACCTAAAATTTCAATTTCAACCCTATAGGCATTGCCTATCATTTACACATCTCTTTGTATTTCAGATTTCATTCATGTTTGACAAATTATTCACCTTTTAATGCAATAGAAATGAAGTAAAATTCAACATGTACCTGGAAACAAACAAACATCTGAACAGAAATGGGAATAAATTTTAATTTAATGGGAACACCTAGATCTTGTAGCATGACTTAGTTATCTTTCAGAATAACACCTTGGGTCTAGGCTACTTGGATAATTTCCCTATGAGACAACAGAAATATACAGCAGAAAGCTGCAATATAATAGAAACACTATTTTTCTTTGTATTCAGTATTTACTAAACGAGTCGTACAATTCCCTGCAGCCAATCTGCATTGCATTTGTTCTTCTTTTTCAAAGAAAAAAGAAGTAAGGAAAATAGCTCTGCTACGCACAAAGGAATGCTTTTGTATTGCAGCTACCAAAAATAGATCCAGGCTTCGCTGATCCCGTTTCTCAAAAGCATGGAGTACTGAAGAAGAATGAAAATCCACACAGGCAGCAGATGGGCTCAGGAGATTTTGGAGCCAAGACCACTGCCATCCCTCAAAATTTCTCAGATCACCACCAACACTTACTGTCAACTTTGTGTTTCTTGTAGTTCTGCAAAGTCACTGCGAATTGTTTTTCCCTGTCTGCCAGGTCTCACTTCAGGAGCCACTGGAACACAGATGAACCACAAAGACTTTTATTTACCAGGGTCTACAAACACGCACGTACTGCTAGCACTTCCTGAGCACAAATAATAAGGTACAGGAAGTAGCAGTAAACTATTTTAAGCATTTTCGGTGATTTTAAAGAAGCAATGAATCAATTAGCTTGGTTGCTGAGCATTCAACCTTAACTGCTTAAAGGATCTTCTCCACAAGGTCTTCTCCTCTTCAGAAGCTCCCCCATCTCCCTTACCACAGAAGCAGCCTGCAGTCCCCGCTCCCCAGGGCAGCATCGCTGCTAGACACGAAACCAGTTACTGCTCTGCTGCATCACTGGGAGACATAAACCAAGCACATACCAACAGAATTTACTCTATCTTCAAGAAGCAGAAGAGAAAGTAACAAAATTGTTACTTGCATGGAAAAAAAATACTGAAAGCATGTGTAGTCTATAAGCTTTAAACCGTAAAGCACTGCAAAAAAGTCAGATTAAATGAAAGGAGCTAACAGAGCTAACATTTGCAGCATGTGAGGCAGACAAAAAAATACATATCCCTCAAACTCCCAGTTTCTGATGTGCCTTGGACAAAAAAGCACTGCTACCTACGGAGCACCGATCCTGAAGCAGGTAGTTCAAGCAGTCCATATGTTGGTTTGTTGTTGTGGGGCTTTTTTAACTTATTCAAGGATTTTTGTTTCCAAAGGAAAAAATGCTGTCCCAGACCTGAATGTGATCAGGGACCTGCTTAGTAACTAACCCAACTAAGAGAGTAACAGAAGACCCAGCTTTTACAGGAACAATGGCATCCAGGACTCATTCTTCATGGGATCCCTCAGAAGAAAAAAAAATAATTCTAATGAAGGACCATTCAAACCTCAGAAAAAAGTCAGAACAAGAATTGCACAATGGACACCAAATCACAAGGAATGTTCAGTTTGCACCACATCTGTCCTGGTCCCCACAGAACCAGCAGCTGCCTGAAGAGGCAAGGGAGCTACAGGAGTTACAGAGAAGTGTTAAAGGAGAAACATCCGGAAAGGCTCAGACACAGTAAGCCTGTGGTAACACGGACACCACGCTATCACAGAAAGCAAAGCGTTCAGAAGAATGCCATGCATGCACACCCACCATGCAAAGCACATGCCACACCTGGAAGAAAAGCTGTTAAGCAGAAACGACATGGCATTATTTTTGGCTACAATACACCCTGAGAAAAAAGGGTGGCTAAGAGATTTGAGTGATTCTTCATAATAGAAAAAAAAAATACCACCAGGATTCAAAACTGACACGATGACAGAAAATACATCCTAATACACAAGAGAGGCAAGTTTCTGCCTTGCACTAACACAGACCACTTCAAACATAAGCAGGACACCTCACCTACAGAAACATGCAACAGAGAATACCCGTAAGAGGTAAAATAGCAAAAAAGTCAGCACTGGACTCTGGGTCAGAGTCTAAAAACCTTTAACAGCACTTCCCAACTCATTTTGCCTCATGTCTCCCTCTGAGTAAATTTTAGTGTTTACACTCCCTGCTCAGTTATCTCAGATATTGATGTGGTTCTATTGCTCCTTAACCTAAGATAGCCCACACCCATGGAGCACTTCCTACACATCCTCTGAGAGGATAGTACATAAGCTATGAATTATTAAACTTAATAAAAATCTTAATATCAGCAGACTCTACAGACATAGGTCTTACCACAGAAAACATTTTGGAAATCTTTTATTTTATCCCAGAGGTGCTTAAATGTCTACTGTAATACAGCAAGATTAAACTATCTACATTTAGAGAAGCAATGAATCAAGTCACAAGCAGAATCGAGTTAGGGTGATAAACTATCATGTATGATTTAATTACTTATCTTTAAAACACATGGAGGGCTTGAAGTTAAATTTTAAAAAACAGTAAAAAAAAAACCAAACAAAATGCCCAACCCAAATACAGGTATGATCCTTCCCTAGACGTCACATATCTAGACATATCAACTTACAGGATCATAATCACTTATTTGAGAAGCACCACTCACCACCTCTCTAACAAACGGTCCAGTCTCATCTATGACAGTCGACTGGGCACAAAGAACATCAATTTAAGGACTTTCTACACCACTTGAAAAATAGCACTTTGAGGTAATGCTTCTGCTGTATCATCCACACCAGAAATAGTTTAGGAGAAATTGCATGATATGAGGACTGAGAAGCAAAGTCACAGCAACACCCTAAAACACAGCAGACAAGGCAAAGTTTATTCTGTACGAAAGAACAGAGAATGGCAAACTATTAATCACTCCAAGATAAACTAGCTCATCTGGCCACTGCCTGATAACCCTGATAAAATAAAGACTAAACGTTAAAGCAAGACCAAGCACTAACTTCTCAAAAATAGCAACCCAGGACTGCCAAGTCCACCACTAAACCATGTCCCCAAAGGCCACATTCAAAAATTTTTTTAATACCTCCAGGGACAGTGACGCTACCACTTCCCTGGGCAGCCTGTTCCAATGCCTGACCAGCCTTCCCATAAAAAAATACTTCCTAATTTGTTCAAGTAGTACTGATATAACTCCAATTAATTCTTTCTAACTGGCAGGCTAAAGCAAGTTTCATCAAGTAGTAGTATAGTAATTCACCTTTCCAAATGTGTAATGTATATTGCAAACATATGAAAGCAAAAGCAACATTTCCTCTGTATCCATCAAATACACCCAGCTGTCCTCGGTCACCAAGCACCCACACCAGCTGTTCTTTCAGAACACCTCCTCTCTAGGTCAGGACAATTTTACATCTAGTTTACATAAGTTTAATGATTTCACTTCAATCAAACCTACTGTTTAGTGTCCCATTTTAGATGACAACTTCAATTGCACTTCTTGGATTTTTTTTAATTGATATTGCCACCTAGCGGTCTGTTTCAACTCTATTAAATTATCATAAAAACCAGCATGAGAACATCAGTGTTTACAGTAAGTTTTAGAAAACCCACCAGATTATTTTTTTTTTCCACTGATATAGAAAAATCTAATACTGCTCTTCACCCAAAACAAAACAAATGGCCAAGGACTATCTACCTATACAATTAATCCTAAGGTAGCATATTCTCTTTAAAATAAAACTATTTCTATGGGCAAAATAAAACAGCATCATCAAATAATTTGGTTAATGCTATGTAATAATCCAGTATGGAGTAATTCTCCAAACACATGATCTTAGAGGAAAAGTACTGTTATTAAAATCTATTTTCAAAGCTTATTTCTTTCACTTTCATACAAACTAGAGAAGAGCGGTGCATTTCCCATCTGTCTTTGGTTTACCATAGGTTTGCTGTTGTATATTTAATGGCAAGATGATCCAAGTACCTTAAATACAGGAAATAAAATGCAGAACAAGTCCTAGTTTACTGACTATAAGAGAAAACAACTTTTAAAATGTTTCTGCTAGCAAGTTTGGCCTATTTGTAAAAGAGAAGAGACAAACCACACAAGAAGTTACGCAGCTTCTCCGTTGCTATTTCATCCTGATCCAAACCAACGTACACACGTAAGAGAATCCTACAGTTACAGACACCCCTGTTCTTTGTTCAGATTACAGCCATTTTCAGTACCTCCTGGAAACCCAGATGCTTATTAAGCAGCATTAGCAACAGTTGATTGACAAGACTGTATGTCATTTTAATCCTGTGTCCCTATTTCTAATAGATGAACACATCAATTAAATTTAATGAAAAAATAAAATTTTCAAACAATTAGCAATATTGTTTCCAAGCAGTTCAGTCGTGGTGATTTTGGCATTCTTGGAAATAAAAAACATAAGCAAAAAAATGCAAATTTGAACAAACCCAATTATTTTCAACTAATAATTGGCTTTTAAATCCATTTTTTCTTTCAGAAAACAAATATAACTCCCACCATTCTTTTTTACCTTCCTGCTTAAAAAACAGGGCTTATACAATTTCCGTGTGTACCCAACCTATCTTTTTTTTTTTTTAATGCCAGTTCTAACATTTCAAAAAGTGGATGGAAACCTCAGAGCTATTAAGTTTCTACAAGTTTTGTGGCAGCTGGGAAGAAAAAAACACCAACTATCAGCACCTCACAGAGGAAGTCGGAGTAGTCTAGCTCTTGTATTTTCCACCCAGCTCGTCTAGCTGCTGAGGGTCTGTTGCTCACTGGTCAGCCAGCCCAGATCATATCACCACAAGCACTACACTCCTTGCTCAGCTAGCACATCACACAAAGATGGGGAGCAGCTATAGAAAAAGCTCAGATCCTCAGGCAGGTGGCCATCGATTTCAGGCAGGGAGGTTCAGTACAGCACTAAGTAGCCTTAAGAGACTGTAACAGCTGTGTTTATTGAAGAGGGTCCACTGAAGGATAGGAGAGTGCAAAGGTGCTAAGACTCTTCTTAGTGGGCTCAAGAAGAGAAGTGAACACATTTGGGACTTGCGGTGGAGAGTAGAGAGGAGTACCCAGAGCACATGCAAAAGAGTCAAGTCTATTGTGGTGGAAAGAGAAAGGTCTTGTTGGGTATAACACGCAGGGAACCAAAACTTTTAATACAGCTTCTCTAACTTATGCAGCATTGAAATACTCAAAAGATCTCTCCATTATTTCCTAGCACATTTTTTATCTACTTTAGAACACAGAGAGTATTTCTACAATGAAGAAAGATCATACCTTGAAAATGCATTCAAGCCCTTTGAACAATTTTAGCTAAAATGTTTCTTCAATACACAATCAAACCATAACAGCTACGCAGCTTTAGCCACATAGAAATACAAGCCCCTAGAGCTTCGTTCATGGTGGCAGGTACAAAGGTTCTTTTGAGAGAAGGAATAACAGTTTTCTAATGAAGCGCTGAATAACTGCATGTTAAATATAAGTAAACCCCACAGCTACTCTGAAAATCACCAATATTTTAAGATACTAGGTACCTTAACCGATTCAACCTTAAGAAGTCTTCACAAAGCCAGTTTGCAAATAAGAACTTTCCCACTAGCCAGGGTTTTCCCATTATCTACTATTGCAGTTCCCAGCACAGAAATAATTTTAAAATGTTAATAAAATAGTTAAAGGCTATATAGACTTTCTGTAAAAACAAAGCAGTCTGTATTTGAATTTTAATCAAATCTAATCCCCTTAAATTTTTTCAAATGTAATGAAAAAGCCACTTTCTCTGATACAATTTCTGCATATGAGCTACTTGCAAATATTCCCTGTACCATCTTTTCAATTCCAAGGTCATCCATTTTCCTGCAAAAAGGTCCAGAATGTGACTTCACTTATGACATCTCCAGATCAGCACTAAATTTATACCTTATGCCTCCATAGCTGCCTCTTACAAGCTTTGAAGTCACCTGAACACCAGCAGCAAGGTTCAGAGCACGGCAGCAATTTTACCAATTCAGCCTATTTGCATCCAGGTTACCTGAAGCAGTGATTGCTTCTCACTACACAAAGCAAGATCCTGTAGCCCATAAATATGGTGTTGCCATTGTTTGTAATGAACCACAGCATTTGTATTGTGCCTGTAACACAAGCCTTGGGACTTCCCAGGCTCTGACTGAACATGTCTTGGCCTGCCTGGAGATTTGTTTTAGCATTCAACAGCAACGGTCTACTGATCAAATGACTATCAACTACTCTGTTTTAGCTGTCTCTTTGTTCAGTTGTGCAGTGTATATGTATATCTGTAACTAACATAGCAGTAATAATTATTCTGTGTAAAGTGAACTTTTTAACATGCTGGAAGAAAAAGCAGCATGAAGGGAAGCACAAGCGATAAGGGAAGTGTAAGCAGCGTCGATATGGGTTAGTGGTGATGTAGGTAGGTGGTTGGACTGGATGATCTTGAAGGTCTCTTCCAACCTTGATGATTCTGTGATTTTATGAAGACACGGAACAATTATAGAGGACTAGAAAGTCACAGGATGACACAGAGGCCCAGGGCTACAAACACCTAACTAATGGTAAGTTGCTGGCCACAGGACTGCAGCCTGGGAACTGGGCAAAGCCACTTACAGGAAGAACAAAGAACAAGTATCAAATGTATGCAAAATACACCATTATGTAGTAAATCTGGATGGAATGACATGGATTATTACATGGATTTACAAGACAGCACAGAAAGAACACCTTGTAGAAACATAAAAATGACCCATGTGGATTTCAGAATGAGGAGGATGAAGCTACCAACATCAACCTGACAGACTTCCCAGCAGGCACTCAAAAGAGGCTGATGACCAGCCAAATCCATCCCTCCTCCCAGACGAAACCATCCACCTTAGAAGAGCAGATATTACAAAGTTTGTCCGTTTATTCTGCCAACTGTATGCACTTTGAAACCAATACTACTATCACTGTAACTCAACTACCAGTAGTTCTTTGATTGGACCATTAAGACTTTCACTAGACTAACTGCAAATTATTGACTGCAAACAGTGATTGTTTCTTGGTTTATAACAAAATTTTGAGCGTAACAAATTCAAGCAACTTATCTGAAACATCGATGCAACAAAGTGGTGAGAAGAGACTCTAAGATTTGGAAGGAGAGCAGGTACAGATGGATGCATTAGTAGCTATTTAGCCTGAGAGGACACACACAGGTTCCAGATGCTGTACAACACCTCAGCAGCTGATGGGTGAGAATCACACTGCAAACACAGGAGATGAGCAGAAAACAACTTCAGGCTGAGAAAGCATACAGCCAGAATAGTCACTGGATTCCCTCTCTCTCAGCCTCCATAAAGAAAACAGAGTTCAGAATAAAGTTAATTTATCATCCTCTAAATAAGATAGTCAAACAATGTGTTAATAGGAAGGGAAATAGCAAGAAATTGTATTTATATATAAATACACAAATGCTCTCTTCACTAAGTCCCATTTTCCAATTTACACAGATTTGTTTAAGCATTTCAGGTGTTTGCTCAGAACAGAGTGCATATACGTTTTTTCCCCATCACTGAAACCCTACACTCCAAATCAGACTTTCCCTTTCCTGCTAAAGTAATGGTCCTCTTACTCAGCCTTTGCCCTGTCTTTTTCTTGCCTCCAAATACCTCCACACACACCTTATTCAAGTATATCTGCTTCAACAGGGAAATGTCATTATACACTCACTCAAGTTTTCATTCTGATACTCTACGTACACATTTCTTAGCAGCAAATCTGGGCTTTGCTGCTCTCCATTGCTGCTGATAAAAGCAGAAATTAAGTTATATTCTGGGAAATGGGGTGAAGACGCTTTTAATTATTGATTAAGTTTTAATACCACATTATTTATGGTAATTCAGTTTGAGGGAAACCATATCATCTTAAAACAGAAACAAGGTAGCTTGCTCCTTTTTATTTCACTTGCTTATAACATTGCTATGCTTTGATGAGAACACCACAAGAAGCAAAGCCAAGACAAAAGGTGGTACTGTTAGGCAAAGTAGTGAGAGGGGACCAATTTTTCTACTTTGTTGGTTTCAGTCTCTCCTGAAACACTAAGAGATTACCCACTTTATCCCTGCTATTAGTCTATTATCTCTGTAGAGTGTTAAGAGACATCATGTACTGAGTTTAAATGGTATTTGAAGACTCTCAAATTAAGTTTCTTATGTAAAGGCAGTACACAAACATAACCATTATTTATTATATATACATCAATCAACTACAAAACATGGAAGTTCAAGCATATACATTTTCTCAAAAATAAAATACTGGCAGAGTTGACACTAAATCAACTGTGAAGAAAAAATTGATTAAGGATTCAAACACTGAAAAGCAGTAAAATCTTTTCCTTATCACTGCAATGTTATTTTAAAACAGCTCCTTCATTACCAATGTAACTAACAGGACAAGCAAGTTCTCTGCATTTTCTCCATCACGTCCTGATGCTAAGGAACAACTCTCAGAGGTCCCATCTGGTCTGGTTTGCTTTTTTAAGTTTTTGTTAAGGCTAGCATTATTTCCATTATTTTTGTCATAATTAATCATATTCTTGTTTGGATTTAAGAGAGACACTGTCAACATGAATAATGCCACTTTCCAATTTAAATCAAGCCACACTTTTCACTTACATGTATGTCCTCCAGAAAAATGAAGTGAGGTTTCCTTCCCTCTTCTTGAAGAGATCACATAAAGTCATTTTTGACAATCTATGAATCTCCCAAATACACTGAAAAGATAATTTTTTGCCATCACTTAACTTTTCAGTGTTACAATAGTCATGAGAGCACTTTATCTTTCCCTTTTCATACTTTTATTTTTAAAGTGACCTTACTGCTTAACATATTTATCTAAATGTTGATTAAATGTTTTAAAGTGGGAAAGGAGACAGCACAGCAATGCAAATACATCCAATATTGTGATTCAGTTGCGGTGCATTTGGAAGAGTGAATTGTTCCTTTTGACATGTATATAGCCTGAGTTAAGCTAACTTAAGTGCTCATTCTTCCTCATTTGCAGAGACAATTATCAAAGCCATTTAAGACAGGCCTGGAATTTTAACTATTTCCAGATCTTTACAACATGTATGTAAACACAGTACTACTTTAATCCAGTATAAGCCAGAAGCATATAAAAATATTAAAATATTTCAAATGTTTCAATATTTCAGCTGCAACATCTGAAGGTACTTATCTATAGCTTCTCAATGATCAGTCATACCACGTTAGTATTTAAGTAAGCTGTCTTAAACCCAAGGAATATCAGAGAACTAATGTTGCACAGTCATAAATGTCGATATAGAAGTTATTACAGACAATGCCAACAGCTTTCTGTGGGGGAAAAAGTAACTTCCCTCCCTCCACTTTTTTTTTAAACTACTTAGAATTCAAAACTTCAACACACTCATGCTCTTTTAAGTTGCAGGTGATGAGGTAGCTCCAGTTTTGCTTGTACCAAATGCTTATCCTTGCTCACCCAAACTGCATCCCTGTCAACTCCAAAGTGATGAGCTTTGATTTTATGTGGTGTTTGTTTCCAAAATCATTTCTTTAGTCTTCCTGCAACTCCATGGCAGCTCTGGCACACCCATCTTTGTGCACTCAGCTCAGTGGTGTTACCATCATGAGCACTGCTGGTGTCTAATGCAAGGCCAGAGAAGCTGGCAGAAGACACCAAACAGTCAGAGCACGTCAAAAACCAAAATGACATGGAAGGCTCAAGGCCTTCTTACAAGGGAAGTCTGTACATCTAGGGGTGTGACATCAAAAAGGTACCAAAAGAGAAGTGACAAAGCCCACAAGCCAGATGTGCAACTGCTGGTCAGGCCTTCCAATGGACTACTAGGGAGAGAGAACATCTAATTTACTAGAAAGAATGATGGATCAGAATTACCAACCACAATTCCTCTATCAAAATCATCTGGTATTGTCAAACCATACTGAGTTTGCAACTTGTCACCTTTGGACATAATGGTCAGCAACGTGTGTCTTAAAACTAGACTTATAATTGCATCTGATTAGTCTTAGATTGTCATGTGCTCTCCTGTGAATCCTCCTGAGACAGATTAAGCTTTCCATAAAAGGGCATTTATTTCAAACAACAAATGAGAATTCAAACAAAGCATTTGGTTGAATTAAATATTATCCCCAAAACCAAATTTAATCCATTCCCAATTCTACCACCCAAACTACATTCTCAGTTAATCACCAATAATCTACAATGTGAACTCTGCACACCAGGCCCTGATACACTGAAAAAACTATAATGAAAACATCAAAAGTCTCAGAATAAATCTGATTTTTTGCTTCAATGTACATATTCCGTTGCAGTTTATTTTCATGTTTCTTTAAATTGTAGCTATTAAAAATATTCTGTTTACACCAGCCTGGCAAAGCTCAGAGCAAGAGTTGAAACTAGTAGCTATCAAAAGAGAAGGTACAAGTGGAGGAGGAGGGGGTCTGGTCTGCTTACACTTTATCTCAAGTTTTTGTAATGCTACCATTAGGTAAAGATATGGCACCCTGTGAGACACGACCTAGCGAGAGCCTTTTTGGAAACATAAAATTAAATCAAAATGATCACTTTAAAAGAACAACATCTTTATTCTCCAGACAAATATTCTCATTACACAAAACAGATTTTTTCTGGCTTCAAAAATAAACATTGGAGAATACAGTTACTCTGTTTCTCAATAATAAGAACAGGAGAAATAATTTTATTTTCTGTACCGTGTTTCCTACAGAATATGCAGAAAGCTTGACAGCTTTGTTCCAACATTTTTAGATAAACTAATCAATTCTCAACAATACTTGTTTTAGATAACTGAGGAAAAACACATTGTTTATTGCATAAAAAGTTTTGACCTAGTTTCTAGATGCCTGATTTACTAAACAACTTGGATTAGTAGTGAGAATGCAATACTTAAAAGTAATTGATACATACTAAAGACCAATGTAGTTATCTAACAGGTGATCTAAACATAGTGGTAGCCTCACCCTGTTTTTTTATAGCTCTGTCTCACATTTTAAGTCAACTCGAGAGTCACACATTGTGTTTTCACATCCAGCTTCTCCAAAAACCTCGACTGGCAGGTGTGCCCAGATTGCATCAACCCACAACAGCAATACCAAGTCCATCACAGAGCTCCCAGTTCCCAGGACTGCTTGTCCCTGATTAAAGAACAACTCTATAAAATACACAGTGCTGGAAGCAACTACCAAAATCACTGTGTGTCATCTTCTCATCACTGTTGACACAAACCAAGACTTGTAAGTTGCTATCTATCTAGCAGATGTTTCTGGAAAACAAACAAACAAATTAAAATCTTTATTTGACGTAAAAAAATCGAGGCAATGGTCTAATAGCATTAGAGTAGAATTTGATTACATGTCTAGGACCAGTATCATGAGACTTGGACACCAACACGTGCTGGAACACTGTTATTAATCTACAGAACAGGTCTCCCCAGGCAACAGATTACCTTAAAAGAAATGAACAAGACAAACAAAAGTAAATTTTTTTTCCAGATACCATTATTTGCTAAATATGACTCCTGTTCTTTTGAGCTAGAACTCACAAAAGCATCATGAAGCTTCTGGTCTTTTCCAAGTTTCCCTGACACTGCTAAAAATTTAAAACATTCACCTGGGAACAGATTCTAGCAACAGGGATCTGTCCTACTAGGTCTTGTGACACCAGGAAAGGGAACTTGAAAGCAAATTTAAGCCTTTGATCTCCTCAGGGCTCCCTCTTACATAAAAACACTGAATTGTGACTGCTATGCTAAAAAGAAAAGCAGTTTTGAACACCCACCCAGCCTCATTCTGAGCAAACCACCCCACGGGTTTGTTTTGTAGCTCACTTTGCCGCAGTCGCCCAGCATGCGGAGAGCTGTGTGTTAGTGAAACTGGATAGCAACACTTCCCCCCTTTTAATCGCTCCTCTTCCAACTCCACGTCTGTTGCTCTTGGATAGTCTGCAGAAGTGAGGTAAAGCTACTGGCTGTCCCCTACACTCCAGCACAGCCTTGAATCCTGTAACTGGACACTTGCACACAGCAGGTTGAAATAAGGCTTGAAATTCCTCAGGCATCTAACTCTTATTTCAGAGGTTAGTGAATTATTGAGCTACTACACAAGCATGAGAACTGAAGTTTTAAACCAAAGCTAGTTGTTCAGAGAAACAGAGGAAATAACCCAAATTCTTAGAGTCACAACTTTAAATCCAAGGCTCATTCTGGCATCAAACCCAGACCTGCAGATGGCATCAAAGTCTGCAGGAAAACAGCACTTCAGGCACACCCATTCCTTCAGTATTTTGCACTCCTTGGCCCCCGTACCCCTTCCTCATCAGCTTACTGTCCTTAGGTTTATGAAAGCTCTTCTCAAACACACACCTTTACTGAGACACCGCCCACTCAGATTTAGTAGCCAACTCCAGTTTCTCAGCTACTTCCCAAGCCAGGTGCTGGAGTGCCATGTATTGGATCACTCAAGCCCCATTCGGATCCAGGCTCACGCACACTATCAGATCACGCATGAGATGTGGTGAGGTGGCCTTAAAAATCTAAGAGCTGCCACACTAATTTAAATCAAGTGCACACCTAGGCCAGTATTGTACCACTAGGTACCAGAAAGACACGTTTAGAGATGAGTATACACGTGGATCACTCTAAGTCAGGACAAACTTACATGACTGGGCTTCAGCAAACACTGGCTGGGAAAGCCAAACTGTACCAACAGTAGTATGCTTAAAAATACTGATGGTTCTAGTGTCCAGTCTTATCTTTCCCAAACCCATCTATAATTTGGCCTCATTCTGCTGTTTGTACTTTTTGTACAGTTTGTTCTGCTGTTTGTACTTTTCTTTTTTTGCATTAAAGTAATTCTTTCGATATCATCGTTTTGTAATGACAAAAGGCAAGTTATTCATTCTTCCCCTTCTACACCAGTAATGATTTTTCAGGAATGTCAAATTGCTCCTTAACCAACTTGACATATCTGAAAAGCATTAGCCATAAATGAAGCCTTCCAATATCCTCAATAACTTTTGCTGTGTCCTTCTGTGAGCAACTTCTAGTTCCACATCATCTTTATGAGACGGTGAGATGTGAACCCTGGAACACAACCAGAAATATAAACTACAATTTCTATTGACGTACAATTTATTTTTAAATACTTTATAATTAGCTTTCAAACATTAAAATAGCCATTAAAAAAATCTGTGTTAAATGAAATTGTCTTGCTATCTACCTTACTTAACTACAGCCTTGGCTACACTTAACTGGTATTCTCTTCATTACTTTTTACTTGGATTTTAGTAACCTATGCCTTATTTTTTTGTAGGATTCAGTGTTGTATTGTTTGTCTCTACAGGATAGATGATTTCAAACTGCCCAACTGTCCCTCACCAAAGGTGGTAAGTGACCACTGAGTACTCGGACTCTGTCAGGAGAGAGGAATAAAACCAGCTGCCTTACACAGAGCGGGCCCAGTGCATCCAACTGCCCCCCACAGCAGGATGAACCCAGCCGAAGCCCAGCCTTATGAAGGTCCTGGAAAGGAATTCAAGGTTGTTCCTTTCCTAAGCACTCTGGAAGAGTGAGGAGTCACTCTGCTGTAGTGACTGTACCTTCCATGGGGACACAGATCAATCGTGCATTTGCTCCCCTTACAGCAACCTTTGAGGAACCAGTCACAGAAACAGCACTTCCATCACACCCATCCCCAGGCTCCATGCAACCACCTGAAAATCTCTTCTGTAATGACTTTCTACACACATATGTCTCAGCCTATGAAGAAGGAATGACGTCACATATAGGAGAATAATACACAACTATTAAACAGAGGAATTACTGGGCTGAGAGGGGAGAATAGAACAGACCAATGCGAAGAAAAAGACATCTCAAGTAAGAATTTTCTGTAGAACCATGAATACAAGAACTGTATAACTGTAGTACAGGTTGAAAATTAGTAAATTATTTATTTTAATATAAGAATTTAAAGTACAGATATTGCACCTAGATAGCTCTGACCTTTATTGCTGCAACAAGAATAGAGATATTAAATTTTTTGCTTATGGATAGGAAAATATAATTGACCTTTAACTATGGAATTCTCCCGTTTTAGAAAACTGCAAGCTAAGCATTGACAATAGCTCAAGGCAACTGAAGCCCTTGATTCTTTTAGTCTCCTACATTCAAATTATTGACTTTTAATCGACTAACTTCAGCTGAGGAAAAAACAGTAAGGCACCACTACTGTCAAGAAGCATTATTTCACCAGCATCTATTCTGTGGTTTGCCTTTAAGCAACAAATTCCAGATTCCTTTAGCATTAACACTCACAGAAACTCCCTAGCAGAACATTACTTCATTATGCAGGACCTTGATAGAAAAGTCAAAAGTCTGCCAGCTGCTTTGCTGGACAAAACCAGAATGTGTCCTATTTAGACACATCCACTGTTTTAATCACAGATTTCCAAATGTGCAGACTAAATTAAAAACAGTACACATATAACTCAAAAAATGTTATTACCCTTACAGAGGTTCACTTTGAAACTTAGTAGACCACTTTTTCCTGCCAAAAACCTTGTTCATGCTGTCTTTTGTTAAATACAGAAACTTTTTCTATGGTTATCTTGGGCTCAAACAGATACAGACTGCTGCAACTCTGCTCTGTAACATGTGCTTTATTACACTATGCTTATCTTTCTAGCCATTTCTCCACATACCTTCTGCACATTGTCAGAGATCCACTCAAGCACTATTGTTCCCAAAAGCAGAGCTCATCCTAAATGGCACATCACTGGGGTAGAAAGAGGGACACAGGAGGAAGACTACTGCCAAAGCTCGGCCAACTTTAAACAGAACCTTCCTTCTTACAATGTGGTGCAACTGCTAACAGATTAAAAGTGAAAAATGAGAAAACAAGGGTAAAGGGTCTTTAAAGTGTTGATAGGAAAACCAGGACGCAAGGGTTATCACCTCAAATATATGAAGGCTGAGACCAACAGTATTTTAAAGATTTGAATACTGGGAATTGTAAAGACAGGTAGAAAGACAAATTTTTGTTCCTTCAAATATTACAAGATTATTTTTTTCTTCTCTTAAAAACAGCCTAGCAAAATGAGGCCCATTCCCAAAGTCCCCATAGGTAATCAGAACAAAATCAGTTATTGATTATTAAAACACACGCTCGATTACAATGGTTAAGAGTTGGGCAGAATTACAACAGGCATAATCAGTAAGAAAAGGGAATGACTATGAATACAACTGCTATATAGTTACGTCCTCATTTTTAACAGTCCTATCCCTTTCTTCTGTAGGGAACTGAGGTCACTTCATTTGTTTTCATTACCTACTGGCATAACTTTGGGTACTACCCTTCTGAATCTTTCCTAGTTCTCCTCTTTAAAAGCTTTCAAAAAACTAACATTAGCTTCTCTGACATTCTTCATTCAGTAAATCATGGTCATCCTCATATAGGAAGCCCAAGAGGTATACCTGTAGACTTTGATCAGTGAACAGAATTGAGTCAGCAAACTCATGTGCACAGCAACTACCCAATAGACGCTGCTTTCAAGAAAAACAACTTAGTTGTCACAATAAAAAAAAAAATTATTATTTTGTCTAAGCATAACAAACACACTCAAGGAAGCACTGAAACACTTTCGTAATTTCCTGGACACCAATTAACTTCCTAGTCTTCCTCCTCCATACCTAGATCCAGGCTTCCTTCAGACAAGGATTAAAATAAATTTTAACTTCTATATATAAACATACATATTTATACATGATAATGTATATGTTTGTGTATGTAGTAGCAAATCTAGTAGCATTTTCACACATGAAGACAGGAAAAGGAAGCTAGATAAGGCTTACTTTCTAAACGTCATTGTCTTTTGCAATCATAGCCAGGGACCAAATGAAAATGGTTTTCAGTAGAGATATAGATATCCTCTTTTATTATAGACATTAAGATGACAAACAGACTGGCAATCACCGAATTCCCTGAAAGTACAGTATCCTTACAAGAAGCAAATGCAGTTTCCACTACTGCCCTACAGTTCAGTAGTTAGCGTAGAAGTAGCTTACACCAACCTCTGCCACCAGCTTTCCTGGTGAAAATATGACAATCCTTAAAGACTGCGATCCTTGAAAAACATGAACATAATTTAAAACAAAAGTCAGACTTTAAATACAAAATCCTTGTCACTTAAGAGCAAATTAATAAAACTAATATCTTGTGTCTGCTCCTCAACAGGACCAGCAGTTCTCTGTATGAGGAAACAGAGAGAGTTTAACACAGTAACACTGTTCTGATATAACGTTCTCACTGTCCCACATTTCTGTTTCTTTAATGGAATTTCTAGCTTAGCTAGACACATTTACTTCTACAACTCTTACTGCTCCAGAAAATGCTTGAGATTGAACACAAACTGTATCTGCAAAGATTCATGCTGTTAGGCAGCAATCAAAAAGTTGAATATTTAGCATAGTATCAGTATTATATCTAGACAACTAAATCAGCTTTGGTTTTTTCAGCTGAATCTTTCTGTATATTGTAGTCTTTAAGACGATGTTGCAGTTTGAGGGGGCACCGGCTAATTTTATGGTATCAATACGAGGACCTGGAGAGAGGGTGGTGTGTAGGACCCTGACGGATGCAGGGGGCAGAAAGAGAGGGGTCAGTGTTCCCTCCCATTTCCTGCCAGGCTCCTGCCAGGAGGACTGGAAATCTGCCTCTTCCCGCTCCCTTCTTCCTTGCTACTTCGTTGTGCTTGGAGGTCTTGGAGAGAGGCTCCTGCTCCCTGTCATCAGCACGCCACATGCTCTGGAGGATCCGAATCCATCGGGTGCTGGGAAGAGCCTGGGACTCTTTTCCCACATGACTCTGCCATGAGGGACTTTCGGACATTTGTATCAGCAACCATTGAAGTCAGGTTTTGTATATATTTGTATATTTATTCCTTCCCCCATGTGTTACTCTCCCTTCCCTGTTCTATTAAACCCGTTCTAGTTTAACTTCCAACCTTTAAATGTCTCTTCCTTACTCCCCTTTTATCTTCCCCCAGGAGGGTGGAGGGAAGTGACAGAGAGCAAATCAGTTCTCTGGGTTGTGGTTTGCCCTGACTGAGACAGTAGGCACAACCCTAAGCACCTGAAGCCCATATACACTAAGTGGGCAAAAAATAACCAAAACAGAAAGTTACAGTCCTGTAGTATAAGTAGCTTAATGAAATCTTAACATTTGACAGAAACAGGAAGATAAAGCTCCAAATAAAATATCCTTAGCAAGAAGATGAAAGGCTATTAAGAAAGAAGGCAAGAGTAACAATTCCCATCAACATCACATTTTGTGTCAACATGGAAAACCACAATGAGTAGACTTCTTAACCTGATCCACCCTAGGATATATATCCACCCTAGGATACCTACATATTGTGGCCTTAGACCACTGGTGGTCAAAAAAAAAAGCCCATTTCACATAATACACACTTCCACCCTCACCCTTGCAAAAAACCTAACACTGTGCAAGATGGGTATTCATATTCTCCTCAAAGAGTTACTGAAGGAGGCTGAAGACACTGTGGCAGAGTAATACTGACCAAAGAAGTGCATGATTTTCAGACAGTTAAGATTCCATAGTAAGGTCATATATCCAAAACCTTGAGAGCTCTGCAATACCTGTGGATCCAAGAAGTTTGTCATCTGGAAGTGCAAAGTACAGAAATGCAGCACTTCCCACGTTATCTAACATACATACACTTCACCACTGTAAATCATTATCACACTGTCTCCATCACCTGTTTTAAAGCACTGCTTAAAGACAAAACCAAAAAACCTACAAGAAAACTGAATTTTGAAAAGTCAATCTTGATATCTGGATTTATTTCTTTGTACTGAAGTATTCAACACACATCTCCATTTTCAGGAGAAATAATTCACAGAGACCTGTATTAACCATTTTGACTAATCTGTTATCTGACTCAAAAAATACATAAGCAGTTTGTACACACTGCATGCAAGTCCATCTTTTATAACTGAAATCAAGTGCTGTTATCTTAATACAGCAAGATGTTACTCTCAGTAGCCTGGATGATTGAATTCAAAGCAAGGGCATACAAAGTAGATTTCATTATTACATACAATTTTAGATTTAGTCTTGATTCTAGACAAAGTGCTTTTTCTTCAGAACATGAGCCACTTGACTTCTACCTTCTTATTTTTCTACTCTATTACATAAAAAATATGGATTCACCTCCACCAATTCTCATTATTGACTTAAGGGGTCAACACTGAGCAGTCACAGGACCGATCTCGCAGGCATCTATGGCAATTAAGGTCATAACAGACAAAAGGCTATTCAGTGTTGAAGAGCACTGTAATTTTTTCTTCTTGTGTCATCATCACTCGTCAAACAAAACCCCACAAGTAAGCTACAATGCGATGGAACTCTCCTAGCCAGTTCTAGAAGAGGAATCCTGCAGTTCCTTTGAAGCACACTGTCACCAGCAACAATGGAAGTTGCTCTATAAAGCTATGAACCCGGCCTAAGAACCATAGTTTAAAAAACAAAACAGCTTTGTATTCAAAACCAAGTCACAATTTTCACATAGTGAACAAGTTCACTACAGAGAACTTATGGTACAGAATTTCCACCCCTCAAATCAACATTTTCATTTGCAGCTACTGTGCATTTGCTGTGCATCACAGGTACCGTGTAGCTCTAACACACTATATATGCTGTAGCCGTTGAATTTAAAGCAAGGCTATGAACAGGACAAAACACACTTCTGTTGAGATTGTCTTCTCAAATAACAACTGATGCTGGCTTTGCTTTGGGGGCCTAAACTATTTAGCCATATGCAAAAAGACTTCAGAACTTGAAAGGAGTTTCCCTTTCATAAAGCATAACACAGAGCAGGAGGTCTCCATAGCATAAAAGTGGTTTGAAGAGGAAAGAAAACACACATAGTGGAAAAGAAATGATGGCTCTGTTGTCCACCACAGCAAAACCACTGTTTCTCTGAGGCAACTGAATGGATTGGGCCATGGCATCTGGAAATGCCGACTCAGTATGGCAAGTGGCCAGCTACTGACTGTGCACCCTGATTTAACAGGGCAGGTTTCTTCAGCAAACATGAAAAAAGTACCAGTTCTGCACTTACTGAGTGTGTGTGAAAGCAAACTTTTGACAAACTCATTCAGCAAGACATCCCGAGGTAGCCCCGCTGAGAAGCGTATTAAACACTGCATCATCTAAGTAGAAGTTTATTAATAACCTTGTGGTTAAGACTGAACTGAAAGCTACAAACCCAATTCTGAACCTAGAGTTACAATAAAATCTAAGCTATTTCTGTTTTCACAGTGGCAAAACAAATCCATGTAATGTTACAAACTGACCTTCCACAATGTTTGCAAACAAGGGAGCCAACAAAATCAGACCAGGTATCTCGCACATAAAGTGTTTTCATTGCAATAGCTCCACACTCACACAACTGAAAGCATAATGCAGCTCTCATACGAAGCTGGAGGAAACAACAGTAGCAGAACAGGATGTGAACAAAAGCTAGCTGTCAAATTCCAACAACCACTACACCAGTTCTACATTGTTTTTACCCATCTTGAAGGGGAAAAAAGCCCATTAATCATAACTAAAAAAAATAATCCAGCATCAGCGATGTATTTTATTTCTTTCTACAGAAACCAGAAAGAAAAAGATCTTGTGCCTTGAATCATCTAACACAGCACACAGCAACACCTTCACCCCATCACATATACACCCACCCATCCACCTTACCCTGCTCCCAGTTCTAAAGACTGGCTGACTAGGAGGAGAGGGGGATGAGGAACACCGCTCTCCTGTCAGAACCGGATCCCCAAGCAACAGAAATAAAAACAAAAGTCTATTGGAGACTTAATGAGTCACCAATAACAAAGTCTCACTGAACAAAACGCAGTAAAAGTGAGAGAAGCACGCAATCCTACGAGGAGAAAACACAAAACAGGGAGTCCAAAGCCCCATTGTCCTAGGGAAGAGGAGTTACAGTGGGAACACTACAGGAGTGGAATAACGTTCCATGTGGCTCGGTGAAAACAGGCATCGTGAGAATGAGAGGAGATGAACTGGACAGTGAGGAGAACATGAATGGTTGTAGCAGAAGAGGGGAAAAACAGACTGGGACTTCTGCCCGTTTCTGCAAGACCCACAGAGGTTTAAATAAAAAAAAAAGAGACGAGAGGTAGTGGCGTTGCTGGCAGTTGGGCACAGCTGGGAGCGGGGAACACCCGGTGCGGGCAGGAGGCAGGGCTGGGGGCACCGGGCTGCCTGCGGGACAGGGGCTGCGGCCGGAGGAACCGCAGAGCACGGGCAGACCGTGGGGACGGGAGCACGGGAGGGCGGCTGGAAAGGGCCGCGAGCACCGCCGAGACCCGCTCCGTGCCGGCCCCTGACCCAG
>VZRW01006594.1:91842-102507 GCA_013398125.1 Aegotheles bennettii
CGCGCCGCTGGCAGAGCGGGCAGCTGGGCCCTCTGGCCGCCGCCGCCCCTTCCACAGCCCGTACGCGTTACGGGGCGGCCGCCGGGGGGGCTTTGCCCGGTGTTCCCCCCCAGCCGTCACGGTCCGCAGCCGGAGCGGCGGAGTGAGCCGCCCCGGGCGCTGTGAGAAGCGAAGGAGACCCGGGGGGGGAGGAGGTGGCGATCTGCCTCCACAGCCGGGGGGGATCGGCTTTAGCTCGTCCCGAGCCCTGTGCGGGGTTAGGTGACAGAACCAATTAACCTCGGGACACAAATCCCGGGAAATCAGATTTCCTTAGTTCTCACTCAGTTACTCGGTTGTCACGACGGACAACTCGTGTCGGGTGTTTTGCGGTGCCGATGGTGCCTCCCCGCCCAGCACAGCAGCCCCTGGCCGTGCCCTGTGGAAAACCGCCGCTCCTTACCAGCGCTGTGCTGGCTTTGGGCAGCTGTGACCGAGTCCTGCGTGGCTGTGACCTGTGCCCCGTGCAGGAGATGAGCTGGGTCACGGTGAAAGCTCCGGTGCTCGTCTTGTCGCTTACCTCCAGTGGGGCTGCAGTTCAGGGGCACAGTAACTGAGAGAACAGGGAACAGCCATGGAATTCTGAGACACAACTGCCTCTAAGTGGCAGGACAGTCCCTAAGGCTGAAGATCCAAAAGCAGCTGCAGTCAAGGTATTACGAGAGTGGAGGGAACCAAGAGTAATCACTGGGCTTAAGTAACTGGATCATTGAGATTTCAGCCAGACCGAAAATTGAATCCCCCGTTATGGTTAGTTCAGCTTAGGAGCAGGACGGGAGCAGAAAGCCAGACAAAGAGAAGGTGCCACAATGTATAATGCTTTTTTTTGTCTTACTGGGGAGCCTGGTGGGCAGAAAACAATAAGACCATGAAGTTCCTAAACTACAGCTCTCATGAGGCACCACAGCTGCGTTTCTAAATCAAAACATTTTCTGTCTGTGTCCCATCCTCCACCATAAAAGAACACAAGAAAAAAACGTTTCCAGTATAAACTCCTGCCCAGATAGGGTGCAATGTTGGTACATTACAGGTCTCCCTTGTTGTGGTTACTCTTTAGTGGTAGTTCAGTGTTACAGGTCAGGCAAGAGAATGCTGTACGGAAACTTTGAAGGCTTTCTGATGAGAAAGTTTAGATGCATGAAAATTAATAACAGTTTAATCCCTTTGTTTCCAGGCTAATTTTAACTTCATTGGTTAAATTGTGCTCCTGCAAGAATACTTGTGCCTGTACAGAGAATGGTAGAAACAAGCAGCTGCTGACAGAGAAAACGGTGAGACTTTTTTTTCTTTGTCAGGGCAGTGCTGGCTTAACGTTACCTTGTAGCTATGGCTATAGAGCAGAAACCATGTCAGGGTCCCAGTCATCTTTTAAGCAACTCGACTGCAATTCTGTTTACATCAACGGGAGGTTCATATGTAGAACTGATTGCACAATTGGGTCTCAGATATGTACAGTGAGCATTGCTTACATCAACGGGATTATAAATTCGCCAAATCTGGAGTCAGGAAGGAATTTCCCTCACAAGCATAATGTCAGCAACACAATCAGGGCAAGGGAACAATCTGCTAGCACACAGAGAAGGAATTATGTTAGGACCAGGTGGGTGGATACTGCACAGTCCATTTCTTTCCATTCCAATGGACACATGGGACTGTATTCTTCATGGTTTTTGTTGTTTTCTTCCCCACCTCCCCTGCCCCGAAGAGCCACACAGAGGATGCTCATGCAGAAATGCAAAAAAAATCACTGAGACTCTGTACGTATGTATAGAGGATCACCATTGCAATTAACTAACTGGGGAGTAAAAGGTCAGTAGATACTAGATGCATTTCAGAAAAGAAAAAAGAAACCTTATTTCTCAGATTCTTGAGAGTGTAACTCCCTGAGAACACAAATAGTAAGTTAAAATTTTTAAAAATTACAGAAATAATTCAAGATATGTGGTTGTTAAGAATGGACCTACCCTGGATCTTGTTTATTTGAATCCATTCAGTCCGGTGAAATTCTCCATCCTTATTTCAATATACGTCTTATTGTGTGTAACTTCACTTTTTCAAAAATAAAATGATGAGTCGAGGGAAGACAAACTAAATAGCAAAAGAAGGCATTTGTAAAATCAGTATACAATATAAATAAAGAATGGTGGACTGGGTCAGAATGTATCTGTTTCTGGCTGTCTCTCTTTGAACATAATACAGGAACAGGTGTCTGTTTTAGTACCAGGATTACCGTATAGCTCAGTCACTCTGGGGAAGGGCACTATGAGATTTAGGTGATAGGACTTACCCAGAAAGGAGGGACAACAGCAGATTTAGATGATCTTAGGTGCTAACATCAGGGGAGAAGAAGGAAAAAATACCAAATTATGGAATGATACCTGTTTATAGTATCATTTGACCAATCACCTGACACCACACAGATGTTTAGTTTGTTTCCTTTTCACCTAGCTTTAAAATATCCCACTTGCACAAGAAGTCATAAACATTTTCAGACATGAATGGAATACATTTGTACAGAATAAAAAGTTACCTAGCAGCAATCCTGTAAACATGATATTGTCATCTTTCTAAGAATAATTCAAAATTCTTCCTTCAGCAAGGGGTGTTAGAAGCTTTTGCCCTGATCTCTGTACCAGTTCCTTTCAGCACTGCTTTTCTCACTGTGTGGTAGCATGCTTTCTGGACTGCACTTTCTCATAAACCAGGATATGAGCCAACTTCATACTGCTCTTGCACAGAATGGAACAAATGAGAAATAGCATGTAAGGCAGAGGGAGGAAAAAAAATGATGGGTGGTGGAAAAACGAAAAAGAACAATGTAGTGGAAGGAAATTCCCAGTTAAAGGAGAGTTCTTATTAATATGCAAGTCCAGCCTTTCATCCCCTCGCCTTTCATGGTTGTCTCTTGTTCCTTCAGTTGCCACCCCCATTCCGCATTTCCTGAAGTATGATACACTTGTGTAGGCATACAAACAATGGGTCTGTCCTTCTTTTGTTCACTTAAAGAATTTTCTGGCTACCAACATGCTTTTTTTTTTCACTCTAGTATGTAAACAAAACAAGACAATTCTCAGCTTGGTTTTGAGCAAGACAGACAACAAACTTACAGAGAGGAAGTACTAGGCAACAGTAACTAATAAGCTGGGTTTGCTTTTAAAGTCAGGACTGTTGGCTCATCACTGCTTGAGTATAACCAGTTAACAGTAATAGGAGCAGTGCACATGCTAAACGAGAAAAGTAGGCTTGTTATCTCAGTAGTGTAACTAGAGAAAAAATAGCAGGAAGCATGAGTTGGGATTTCCAGAAAAAACAGGAGGTCAGAAATTCCTGAATTTAGATTCCAGGCTCATTCACTGATTCATTGAGCTCTCCTAAAGCAAATTACATGACTCACCTGACTCATTTTCTTCATCTATAAAATGGTACAGTGCACACCAGCTGCACAGAGTTAAAACTGGTAGAGAATTCTTGTTTATTAAGTAAATTAGGATTACTAATAAAAAAAAGAAAGATAAAAGAAAGATAAAGCAGACCAGTTTAACATCAATTTGACATGAAATTAAAGACTTACCTATGCCCAGAAATAGCTGCATCAACCCAGATGATAGGTGTTGTACATAATGTAAAATAGGGCATGAACTGGCATGACTTAACTCAGATCTGCAATAAGATTAAACCAGACTGTGGCAATATTTTAATGATAATATTTCTTCTGGTGTTGAAGTACCCAGGTTTCCAGACTGACTTCTGGCTTCCCCCAGTACTTCCAGCAGGCTCCCAAACACTCCTTCAGTTAAACTTTCTCCAGTTTCCTGGATCCTTGTCTTAAATTTCTTCATTAGCCCCCTTTTCTCCAGGTTCCCAGATGTTTTATGCAGCTTGCCTTCCTTATCCCTTCATATCCTTGTTCTAATCTATTGCCATTTTTTTTCTCTGTTTAAATTGGATGGTTTCTTTCTTCATGCTTATTAAAGGTCAGCAAGGGAAGAGAGTATCACTGAAAGATTAGCGACTGCTCTCAGTTTCATCATCAAACACAACACAAGCAATTACAGGGAAAGTTCTCCAGTAGTGATGCAGCAGTGGTTTGGACTCATGCCCACTATTTCTCTCTGAATGGCAGCTATGTGGTCTGGTCATGCGTGTGAGAGATTTATCTGCTAAGTGAGCATGGAATATTTTGCAACTTTAATAATTAAACTTTCACATGTCTCTACCCAACAAGTGCAAAATGCTGTTTTACAAAGCCTCATAGTTTGGCCAAATTTGTGAAGATTATCATAGGGATTGCAAAGGCACATCTTTGATAATAAGGCCTCTTTCTACAAAATCTCAGCTTCCTACTTGAAGGTAGAGATTGCCAACAAGTGAGATGAGAATCCATTAGAAATCAGATGCAGGGTTTATCCAGTTTCCTTTTCTCTTGGCTTGGACTACATAAACAATAGTCACAATGAAAACAATAAGGGATAAACTGTAAGCTCAAGCTTAATGTAAAAGAAAGCAATGGACTCATTTTCTCTTGAAGAATAAAGCTGCTTTCTTCTCCACAACCTCCCCTGTAATTTTACTTGATCCAAGATGTTTTCACAGCCTTCAGAAAAATCAGACACCAGCTGACTAGTAGGATGATGCCATGTTATGTCATTAGTGCCCCAGATGTCCCTTTTTCACTCATCCTTCAGTACGATATCACTACAACGCCCTCGCCAACACCTTTCTGGGAAATTAACAGCCACTACAGTACTGCATCTCAGCAAGGACCAGTGTTCCTTTACAAACTTTCTGGTTACAATGCATTCTGAAATAAGCTTCTGTTGGTGGAATGGCCAGCAAAGTGGTATGTCTGGGTAGAGTTCAAGAACTTCATCTCGACAGCAGTGTAAGCATGTTGTTTTGTAAGAAGTAACCATTTGGTGAATGATGGCTCAGTTACACAGGCAATGTGCATCAGCAGCTACAGTCATCAGTACACTATTGTTTACCATTAAGGCACAGAACACTGCCACTTTTGCTCAATTAGTCTCAACTACATACTGGAGCCAAGGAACTACTGTGCTAGAGGCACATTTCCAAGAGGTATCTCAGGATTCTTTTAATATGATCAAAACAACATTCTTTTAGAAGTATGAATTATTTCATTACTCAACATAGGATATTTCACCCCATATGATTAAAATTTTACAAAGTTAGCAGTAACTGGATCTCACAAAGTGAAATGTCAGCCAGCTTCCATAGTTATAGGCATTACCAGCCCGGTTTGTAACATGTGAACTAGCCATTCATTTTCATTCTATCTGGATATGTCTATACCATATCTATACCATCTCAAACAGCAAAATTAATTTTTTAAAAGCAGAAAATGTTACAGCTAATCATTAAAATAAAAGCAGAACTGGCTTGGCTTATTAGTCAATCTGTAGTTCTTCTCAGCCTTCACAAAGAACACTCATAAATGAACTTTGTTACTTTCAAAGAACTGAATAAAGACTGATTATCCACCTCTAGGCACGTGAAAATCCCTGTGCTCCTACTGTAAGATGTGTGACATAGAGTAACAGTGAAAATATTATAAACAGTCAGCTATGTTCATTCAAAGCACAGAGAATTAATCCATTGCAATATGGCCTTGTGCACTGTTTTTTAGAAATTAATTCAGTGGGCTTGGTTTTTCGGGTTTGATTTAATCATGTTTTACACCCACTTTGCCATTCATTGTAGTAACAGAGATGACTGTGGTAGGAAATATTCACATGCTTTTGCCTTCAGACCTGCAAAAGTGTACTAAACATTAAGAATATAAATATAGTCACCAAAGAGTATGTCTTCATTGCAGTATTTACTCAAGCCAGGCCTTTAAAATCACTATACTATAAAACTTCATTCACACAATATGTCCATCTATTTACAGTAACTTCTGTAGTATCAGGAACTTCTAAGTATCAGCATTTTTACCCACCTTCCAGAGCACTCAGTACTTTACTGGCTGAGCTGCCTTGATATGAGGAGGTATTAAGCACAAAACTAAAAGATTATGGCTATTTCAGTTCCTAGCGAGGAGGAGATCCAGTGTAGGACAATGATTTCTTGTGTCCAGATACCTGACTTTAACCTGTTTTGAAATTAAGGGCTTTTATTCCCTTCAAACTCTAGTTATAATAAGCATATAAGTCCATTTCCTAATAGCTTCTCCTCTGTCCTAACTTATGCATTATTCTTAAAGTAAGAACACAATTGCTGAAAACAGCAGAAAAAGCAGACTGGCAAGAACCAATTGCAAAATGGTAACGGAATGCATGTCTGATTAGTTGATGGTAGGATACACCCGAATCTTAATTGTTTACCAATATGCTCGGTGCTGTTTTCATTCAAAGGAACAAAGCACAGTACCGCTTGTGAATGCACTGTACCATGCAAGAAATGATCCTGTGAACACAATGCATTGCTACGTCCAGTGCATACACTCAGAGCACGCCTCTTACCACTGAAAATCCAGGAGAACAGTGTGTCTTTTATGTCTCTTCCCTTGACTTGTAGTTGAAATCCATGTGGAAGCATGGTCTCTTTCATGGTTTTGTCTACATACTGGTTTATCTAACACTGTTCTGGTTATTGCATCTTTGCCTGCCCTGTTCAAAACTTTGAATAAAGCTCTCTGTCTCTTCTTTCTTTCTCCAAAATAATACATAGTTCAAGATCAAGAATTCTGTTACAAACTAAAGTACTGTATGAAACAGTACTGGGAATCTACCTGCAAATAATATGCAAAACTCTTTATTTGCAATAAAATTAACAATAATCTCAATTGTAATGGAAATCTGCATTGCCAGCATGCTGTTCTCCTTTTCTCTATAGCCAGCCTGGTTCTCATGGAAAAGAAGTACATCTGTTCAGGTGTCTTCCATTTCAGGAGTTTATAGTTGGCTATTGCCCTTTATAATCTGGAATCACTTAGTTTAAGAACCTGATGATAAAAATATGTGTCCCCGCTATATCACATACGGCTTGGTAAAGATGTGGGGACAGCTTGTTGGACATAAGGGGAAAGAGCAACTCAAGAAACTATACTTGATTTTGTAACTTGTATATTCTAACTTTCCAGTTGTTCTCTAAGTTATGGGCAATCACTTTTTCCTTTTTCCCAGCTCCTCCTTCAGCAGAACTCGAGATGCACATTAGGCCTGTGTGCAAGGCTCATTTGCAGCAGGTTATCCTTGATTCTTTGTTGTTTTGGGTTTGTTTTTTGTTTTGGTTTTGTTTTTCTAATCTTTCCTGGATCAGGGTCCTGTTCACCAAATAGGTATCTGATTTTGCTCACAGAGAGAACAAAATTAAAAAAAAGTATCACCCTGTAACATTTTGTATCATACTAAGCCTTAAATTAATTTTATGTGCTTACTGTGCTTTCATTTCATCTCTCTTTTCTGTTTAGAAACTGTTATATCCCATGCTGCCAGTCTGCAGAGCCTATAGTATTTCATATTAATGCATTCTTACACAGAATTTAGATGGTTAGGAGGCCCTTGCTGAGGTACTGAGACTGTCAGATAAAAGGGATGTTTACTAGTTATGGTTTCAAACAATGGTGCCATGAGAATATATTAATCAGTTTAAAGTCCCAGATTGGAAGAAGAAACAATTTTTCCTGACACCTGGTAGGAGACTATTATGATCTGGTGACCTATTAGCAAACCACTGAATGGAATCACACAGAATGTCAGCGGTTGGAAGGGGCCTCGAAAGAGAGAGCCAACGAGCTGTAGAACAGATAGAAGAAGTTCGCTCTCTCCAGCCATGTCACTGACCACTGTGATTTTCTCATACTTCAATCATTTGTAAGACTCTCCGACCAGTGACAGGGAAACTATACAGTTGAACATTAAAAGGATGCTGAATTAGGATGCCAAGGCTAGCTAAAAATAAATCTGATTCTTATCTTTTTTCTGGAAAGCACACTGTGAACTAAAAGTGGCAGGAGACCAAGCACTGCAAGCACAGAATTATTTCTTCGTGTAATCCAAGTGGGATTTGCCATGGACACTCTCTGGAACACTGCCTTAATGCTAATACCTGCATAACACTCACAGGATTCAGTATGTTATAGATAGGCGCTTGGTTCGCACTAAGCTTTGAATAAGTTTAATAGTTACCAGTTAAACCACAGCTAGAGTAAATCATTAATTGCACAGGTAAGTTTCCTCAGGTGGGATTTATATTGGATGGTATGTGCACATACCCAATAGAATAAGGGGCCCAAGGGGGAAAAGGACACAGTGGAGTGATGCAGCTCCTGTCCTTAACCTACGGAAGGGTCACACTATACTGTCTGATGTCCTCCACACTAATGCCTGCATCAGTTATACTGCAGTAATGCTGTAATTCTATCCATAGCAAAGAACAGACCTTTTAGCTGATGGCTGTGTCATCACTTCAGTTTCTATGTCAGTTGTCCTTTGATAAACCCATGGTCTCTGTCCATTTGGTTGTTTCTGAGGTCTGCTCCATACCTAGGTTACCATTTCACTACCTCTGCTGTGGGAATTTCCCACAGTATGGCCCAATCTAAAATCTGAGACAAACTTTTCTGCTTCAAAAGGTGCCCATTGGGATTGTGCTTGTAGATGCACTTGAGCCTTTTCATTTTCTTTTTCTGGCATTGACTCATTCCCTGCTTGATCCTTTGTCCTCAAACTTACAAAAAGTAATCATCTGTAAGAGTGTGCCATCCAGAATGATCTTCTTTGCTGTGCTCACCCTGGAGGACTACTAGAAGGTTGTGCAAGCCTCCAGCTAGCTCACAGCATGCTGAAACACAGCTGTCCCAGAGAGTCTCTTTTTGCATTGCTTGATTAAAATAGCTGTACAGAAAGGGAGAAAGTCATGTGAAAACCAATACTTAAACTGCTATATGGCACTTCATACTCAGGAGGTAAATGGAAAATTAATAAGTAGACAGACAAAAATAGAAATTGTCTTGAATTGTGCAGGCCCCCAGAATAACATCACAGTGCACATGCCGTAATTCATGTTCACACTGCAAAACAGGTGGGATGGATACCAAGTAAGCAAAACATTAATTTGTCCCCTTAGCTATGCAGATGAGACCAGACTCAAGAACATTTCCTAATACAACTTTTGCAGGAAGAGATCACAAGGTGTAAAAGTACATGCCATGTTTCCTCTCCTGTCCTATTTTTGGGTATCTCTGGCCTTGTGTAATTCTTACTTAACTTTTCACCTCTCTGAGGAGAAATGGTTCAGCTTTTCATCATAGCCTAGTAATTTTACTTATTTTTTGCTGTCAGGATCAAACATGCTTCCCTGACATTTTTTTTAATACCCACTGCAGATGAGAGATGCAACTTGCATAAGCAGGTTTGTGCTAGCATTAAATGAGCCAGCTTAGGTACGATAGCAGCAGCCTGATATTGGTGACCTGTGGTTACTCGGTGATAAATTATTGAAATAATGAATTAGTAACCTAAAAAATTAGCAGGCTACACTGGTAGATAAATGCAAACTAACTAGTTAAAGTTAGCTTAAATTTGTTAATACAAGCTGTAGTTACACAGGATCTGCAGAGCTGAGAACTATTTCTGTGATCTTAGAGCCTAAATTACAGTCTGTCACATAGCAATACATCTTGGGCTAGTAGATCACTGAGTTGATCTGAAATTCAGGACCCAAAATCTCCAGCTATTTCTCAGCCTTACACTGAAATGAAATCCGGCCACGCTCAACCTTCACCACCACATTTTGAAGTGTGAAGAAGAATTGTGCATGAGGCCAGAAAGCAGCTGTACTGCTCTCTGGTCTGGTCTCCAGTCTGGAGGAACTCAGGGATCAGGGTTAGGGTACACTGTGCAGCACAACACCTCTGCTGTTCAGACAGGACTTGAGAAAGTTTAGACTGGTTTAGATTAATAATGATTTTGCTGAATACTGTGTGTATAAAAGCCCTTTTTTTCTGAATTTAATCACTGCTTATCATGCCTCCACAGCAGACAGTAAAAGCACATAGATAGTTCAGATTCTTTCCCTGTTTTTCTTTAAAGTAGCATATTATTAATTTCCTGTTTCTTAAGAGTTACTTTTGTGGGGCCCTTCTAGGCTTGACCTCTGGCTGAAGGAATAATCCCTACTTGTAGATAGCAACAATTCATCCCATATATTTAAGCACTTAGAATTTAAAACCCTCTATTTTTACTACATTCATCCTTTAAGGAAGGTTTAATTTCATTAATGATGTCATGGTACCCTGACTCTCGACTTCTGTTTGCGATGTCTGAAAACTTTAAAAAACAGCTATCATAAAGCCTTCATGTTTGTTATCACGCTGCATTTCTGTTTGTTTTCTAGGCAATAAAACAAAGACATCTATTAATCACAGAATCACAGAATCCTAGGGGTTGGAAGGGACCTCGAAAGATCATCTAGTCCAACCCCCCTGCCAGAGCAGGGTCACCTACAGTACATCACACAGGAACACATCCAGGTGGGTTTTGAATGTCTCCAGTGAAGGAGACTCCACAACCTCTCTGGGCAGCCTGTTCCAGTGCTCTGGCACTCTCACAGTGAAAAAGTTTCTCCTGATATTCACATGGAACCTCCTATGCTCCAGTTTGC
>VZRW01006594.1:112741-135534 GCA_013398125.1 Aegotheles bennettii
GCCGCTGCCGGCTCACCGTGCCCTCTCGTCGGCCGCCCTTTAACCCCACTGCCTCGTCTCGGGCGGAGCCAGCCCCGCACCCGCCGCTGCCCCCCGGTGTTTGTTCCTCCGAGGGGGAAGCGGCCCGCAGCCCCGCCGGCAGTGACCGCCCCGCCTCTCTCGCTGGGGGAACCGGGACTTTTATTGCGGTGTTGAACTCGGTCTCTGCTAAAGCACCGTCCCTGCGGGCCCGGCCGCGGGGCTGCTGTCCGTGCCGACACTGGCTCTCACGGCGGGACCTGTTTGCTGGGGGAAGGGCCGGGGCGGCCGAGCAGCCGTCAGGAGGGGATGGGCTCCCCTCAGGAGCAGTGTGAGCAGTGTGTGCCCCGCTCACCCCGGCTCCATCCCTCAGCTGATCGTCCTGCAGGAATTCTCCCCGGTGACAGCACCGTTTGGCACAGGATTGTGCTTCGCTGTGTGCAGGCCAGTCCTCTGCGGTGAGAACGGGCCATGTCTGGCAGCTTTGGACTGTTTGTGGCCAGCGCTGAATTCCCATAGCAGTCTGTACCATTCAGTAACTGGATATTGTGATTTTATTATAGGCACACGAGATCTGTCCCCTCCTTTGGCAAGTGTCTCGGAGGATTTGCTGTGCCGAGCGGTGTTCTGTTCACCATGCCAAGACACTCACAAGCCGTCTAGAAGCCTTCTCCACATCTGTGCTTTATAACCCGAGCTCCATAAATTTGGGAACATAAGAGAAGAATCTGGAAATGCTGGTGAATTGCTTGTCTTGGCTATGACATTTCTATTTTTTTTTATTTGTAAGGAAGGATTTTGTGTACTTTCCTTTTTATTTGCGGACAAACTGAAATTGGTGCTTTCTTGAAGGAACATTGGTTTGCGAATTGTTCTGCTTTCTTCTGTGTGTGTTTTGTCACTCCTCTCTTCGGGCCTCGTGTACACTTTTTTAGAAGTCTCCTTATTTCTTCCCTTTTTTCCATTCTTTTTTCTAGCATCCATTTTCAGTTTTTTTTTTCATTTAAGCAAAACACGCCAGGTGTTTCTAAAACAGTTGTTCTTGCCTCTTTAAGTTGTGACCTCTGTGGCAGAAAGTCCAGGCAATGCAATACACCCTGGCTAACAGCTAACTGGTAACAGTTTATTAACAACCTAACGTGGTGATTACTGAGTTTGTAATGAGTCTTCCTTTAAAAAACATGCCTTTTAAAATTAAATAGAATATGCTATCTAATGGCTGGAGAAATACTACAGGATGATGTGTATAGCTCTAAAATACTGCTCTGTACCTAGATTAATTTCTTAGTAGCAGCTGAATCCTATGAATTTAGAAACTTGCCTGTTGTTGTGCACCAAACTGTCCTGACTCGGGAAATTTAATTTAATTTATTGCCAGTTAACTGCCTTGGTTGTCCCCACAGGTTACACTCTTGGGCGAGGCAGCGGTAGTGCAGGAGGTTGGGATTGCTGCATGGAATTTTCTTTCTGCTGCTCCTACTTTCTCATATCTTCTGCTCCCATGTGGGCCCCTCCACAGGCCACGGTCCCCTCAAGAATGTTCCTGTCCCAGCATGGGCACCTCCACAGGCTGCAGTCCCCTCAGGGGTGTTCCTGCTCTGGAGTGGAGAGCTTCATTCCAAGAGTGTATCTCCAGCTGCATCCCTAACAGTGTCCCCTTCCCCGTGCCTCCCTCCGTGTCTCTTCTAGTGTGCTGTCACAGGACTCCTCCCTCCCATGCTTCCCGTTGTGCTTTCTGCCACCAGCAGCTCCTTCCTTTCTTAAATAAGCCAGAGCAGAGGCACCGTGTGCTTGCTTGTTATGAGTTGGAGTTTTGGAAGGCAGTAGGTTTGGTCCATTATGGAGCCAGCTGGAACTGGCCATGACCACAGCATAGTTGGTGGCCTCCTCCCATGCCCCTTGCTACCAAAACCTGTGGTTTATCCCCAGTACACCAGTGTGCCAGTTGGGTGATGCTGGAAGAAAGGTCCTGTCGTTGCCTAATGATAGCAACTCTGTTCTTCTTTCGTAAACAACTAAGAAATAAAACCAAACTTCTCTGCTTTAGCTTGCTAAATAGCAATATTGTGTTATGTCACTACATTGGTAACTCTTCTACAACCGTTTGTTATTAACTTGTCTGTATGAGTAGGTGTGTCTGCTCCTATGTAACTACTAATACCTGGCTTCAGAGGCAGCCAGTTTCTGTAATGATCACATTCATACATGTTTCATAGTCGTGTTTTTTTTTCCCAAAACTTTCTCAAAGAGTTAGTTTTCCTCTTTTTTTCAGATCTGAAGGTGCTATTTCTGCTGAGGCAAAGGTGGCAGCTAGATTTGGCAGCTCAAGTTGCCAGGGAAGAGTCAGAGCTCTGCTCGACCAGTGTGAGTAGTCGTGTTCTCAGAGATCATTTCACTTTTGCTTTGTTTGTCCCACTCATTCAGTGATTTTGTTCTCTCATCCCTCTTATCTTTTGGTCTGAATTGCTGCCACCTTGAGTTCTGTGTGGGATCGTGTGTGTTAGAAGAGATGAACATAGAGCAGGAAGAGATGAGATTTCAGGTTTGGGGGAATCGAGCTATCTTCTCTTGATCCTTGCAAGATGCAATCTCGGTAGAACAAGGAATAATCAAGAGTACTCATTTAACAGAAGGCTTGGGAATAAAAAGTTTCTTAGGTACTAAATTGCTATTGTCAGCAGAGCCTGTGTGCAGAAGGCTGGATGCAGCTGTGCCAAGAGTGGCAATGGTGGTAAATGGGCAGTGAATGTTGTATTGAATCCTGATATTCTATAGCCTAACATGCATGGTGCCTTGGGTGGGTATTAAGTCCCCTTAACACCTTCCTTCTCTCTTCCCAAGTACGTGTTGTTTCTAGCTGTACAAAGTCTTTACTTGATGTTTAACTTAAATGCAGAAAGTTATGTGGTTTTCCTGAACTGTTGCAGGGTGCAGAAACCCTGGAGTGAAGAGACTATGTATTCATACTGCTCTTGAGCAGGCAAGGGAATAAGCCATTCTTCTTGCTCCTCAGGGCTTTCTGTCCTACACTGTGCCTTAAACATGGAAACTGTAGAAATGAATAGTGTATCCTTGAAACGTCCTCGCTCTGAGGACGATGTAGCTAATGCAGACGAAATTAAAAGACACAAGATCTCAGAGAAGTCTAAAGCAGGGAATGACTCTGGGCAGAGCATTGAGACTGTAACAGAACAACCTGACAAATCTCTGCTTGAGGACACGAAAAATGAAATAATTCCCAATGATGAAAGTGAGGAGCAGGACGATGAGGAAGAAGAAGATAGTGATGAAGATGGAGATCCAGAGAGCTTTGCAGACATGATGAAGCATGGACTGACCGAAAGTGATGTTGGCATAACTAAATTTGTTAGCTCTCATAAAGGGTTTTCTGGAATCTTAAAAGAAAGGTAACTCTTTCTCTTGTTATCTATGTTAAGTCCTTGTGTTAAGCAGCTGTTGTTCTCCATTTTCCTTTTCTGACTCGCAGGATGCAACTGGATTGTGTGCAGCCACTTGGGAGATTCATCACTTTCTTTTCCTAGTGCTAAGACTGAAAGAAAGGTTTATTTGGGACTTTATCTAGATTTTTTTTTCTCCTTCAATCCTGTCAAATGGAGCTCTGAAGAAAGAAGCTGTGTTTGGGTAGAAATATGTGCCGTTTGTCTTGCTCTCTAGCAGCAGCATACAGCATAAAAGCTTATGCAGTACATCCACCTTTTGTATCACTCTTCAGTGCTGATACAAGATGCACTGGAGAACAGTATTGAGACCATCTGTCTTCAGTTCTTTTTTTTGCTTTTCCCCAACTTTTTTGTGCTAATGTCTTTAAACACATATTGTCAGATGGTCCATTAGGCTTTAATTATAGTCTGATCAGTTGAAATGTCATTTACAAAACATAAAAGGGAATTTTATAACTCAAGGTGTGGAATTTTATGTTATATCTTTAATAAGATGTTTGGGTTCTAGTAGCTTTTTCAAAAATGAAACTTCTAGGTTTTTTAAATTAAATAACATTTCTGAATAAAACAGAATGCAAATATGAAAACTCACTGAAGTGAGAATCATTGTTTCGCTGACTTAGCAAAGCATTTAAGGATGCTTTGTTTACACATCAGGAAGTCCCTGTTTTTAAATAATGGTTTCATATATAGATCATTTTACATAATAGTGATAGTACATATAATGTATGTATTTAATCTTTAATGTATGTAGTCTTTTTAATGTATGTATTTTAATGTTTATATGCAGCATTAAGCAGCTAGCATAGTGCTTACTGGGGAACACAGTCTGTGCTGAACCTCCTCCTGGGAAGTCTGTCAGTCCTGAACTGAAGTGGCCAGAGGCAGCTGAGAGATAGAAATGTTCATGTGCTGATGGTTTTACTTTGATCATAGTTTATAGCACCTATCATTAATTTAGTCCTGGTGTTATGGTACCAGTCACTAGCAAGTCTGGGCAGCTACAGGTAATGAGAGAACATGCATAATGCTCCTCAGGAAGGAATTCTACCAATATGATGGATGGCTGCACAGAGGTACAGCAGACGGGGGCTTGGGGGAGATACAGTAGAAATATTCCTATGGTGAAGCTTTATTCATCTATCAGTGTTCACAGAGTAAGAATTTTTTCTCTTTTTTTTTTTTCCTTTACAAACAAATGCTATTGAAAAATGATTTAGCAATTGCAACATAGACTGTCTGTGCTGGTAAAGTTAGGATTTTTCTATTATTGGACACAGCAACTAGATAAAAAATGTCACAGTCAAATTCTTTGTTGCTGTCATAGAGTATGCAGAGTAACTGTTTATTGGAAAGATGTTCTCTATAATTGAATATATGTGATACAGTTGAATTTGTCCTGCTTTCCTTTAAGAGTAGCTAATATGCACTTTATTCTGCAGAGTGTTTGAAGGGACAGAGTTAATGCATTTGTGTTCATATTGTAGCAATGCAGTAGAGTCTTAATTGTCAACAACGACTAGGATTGAGGATATGCATTACTGATGTCTGCAAGCTAGTGAGAAAATCACTCAGAGTAACTACAGAGTGTGTTTGGTTATCTGCAAAGTCTGCTGTGTTTAGATAGGCCAGACTTTCTTCTGTGTTCTCATGGTGTAGGAATAGGTACAGCTTTCTCATGGTTGGAGTTTCTTTTATGTGAATTGAATTATGTGAATTCAGAATTCTTGAATGTATTCTGCTAACAAATGACTTCTTGGGAAGGGACTTTGTGCTGTGAGATTTTAGTTTTTTTTATTATGGTTTTAATGTATGTTTCTTCCTACCAGATACTCAGACTTTGTTGTCCATGAAATAGGCAAAGATGGACGTGTGAGCCATTTAGATGACTTTTCTGTTCCAGTGGACGATGAGGTAATTTTGGAGGTAAAGATTTGGTAATGGCTGTGCTCCTTAAGCAAAAACGTCATAAGGCTGGAAGTTGTTCTGTGAGGGTTATTGGATGTTTGTTTTTCCCCTCCCCAATTATGCATTAGGACCCACCAGAAGAAACATTTACAGTTTTGTCAGATGAAGACAAGCAGCGTTTAGAGGAGCTCCAGCTTCTTAAGAATAAGGAAACTAGTGTTGCCATAGAGGTAAAATTAATAAATGATATGAACTTGGGGGGGGGGGTGTGTGTGCCTGAGGGAGAGGGTGAGTGGAAGGTATGTGCTTTCTAGTGCATGTAAGGTATGAGCAGTTTGAAAATGATGGAACAGATTATACTGAAATGTTTCCAGTGTAAGGTTCAATTCTGTAAGGCCTTACAGATATATCCAAATTCATACACAAGTTGTCATTTTGATTTCAGTGGGACTGTGCACATGAACTCAAATACATGTCTTAGTTTATGTGGTGTTAAAATTTTCTTGCAGTATTTTGGTTTTCTGTCTGATAGTATTTTATGGAATAATTATGTAAGAAGGATTAAATAAAACATCCACCTGATGAAAGGCTATTTTCAAGGTCAGTGTAAAGTGATTTATTAGAAAAGATATATATGCTCTTTGTAACAAGAAAAATGAGAAGGTACAAAAAGGAATTAAAACTTGGTATTTTTAAACATTCAAGTATTCCATATATTTGAAGAAACTGTTGAGCTAAATTTGGGACACAGAGATGAGTAGGATTAAATCTGGTAATTCCAAACAAGCATTCACACATTAAATAATCTATCTGGCCATTTTTTTTCCCTTTAATGCATGTAGAAAAACTTTGTTTTGCCAAAGTTTTCATTAGAAGGGGAAATCTTATTAAGCACAGAAGAGGGGAATAAATCTTAAGAATTTTATTTTGTGAATGTTGAGATTGGGGTTTGTAGCAGAGTTATTTATTGTTTTTCAAACTAATTTTAGTAAGTAGGCCAGACTTCTAAAAGTATACCTATTCAGTACTTTATTTAGTATGATTTGATAGGTTTTCTTTAAGCATGCAAAATTTAACTTGGAGAACCCCTCCCCTTTTGTATTACTTTATTTGGTATACTAACACAGGTAATTGAGGACACCAAAGAAAAAAGAACAGTTATCCACCAGGCTGTGAAGTCCTTGTTTCCTGGACTGGAGACTAAAACAGAAGATCGAGATGGAAAGAAATACATTATTGCTTATCATGCTGCTGGGAAAAAAGCACTGGCAAGTGAGTTTCAGTATCATAGTTGCTGGGTAAAGTAAATGCTAAAATTGTCCCAAAAGTAAAAATTGTTAGTAAGTACTTCAAGTGGAGCATAGCTCCTAATGTAGTCTGACTTTCCTGTTTCCTCTTTACAACCGATGCTGTGCATCTGAAATCACTAGGAGTGTCTCAGATTTGAATTTCTACTTGTTTTTCTTTCCAAATCATTCATCAAATACAACCATATTAGGAGTGAGAGGATCTTTCGCTATTTCAGTGGGGACAGGCAAAATAGGGGCTTTTTGTTCAGTATTGTTTGAACTTAGCTTTCATGAACTGACCTGGATGTGTGTGCATTGTGGAATTAAGAGGTTGTAGTCAAAATGTGTACATTATGCTGACAGTCAGTGTAATCTTAACTGCCTGGAAAATCCATGACAAAATTCTCGATGACTTGAGTAGAAACAAACACCTATCTGTTTTCTCAGAGTTACAGTTTTATATAAGCATAATATATTTACCATGATCTTTACAGCTACTCCTGCTTCCGAGGCTAATTATATTTGCAGAAAATTGTCTTTATTCATTATAAATCACAGTAACTATTCTGGAATAATCAAAGTAATGAAGGATTTTCAAAATTAACTATTATCCACTTTAATCTTGCCAAATAATGTTTTGGTTACTGGGGATAAATTAATGTGTTCTACATCTTTTAATGTTATTACAAATTCACTGCTACTGTAAGTTGATTGTCTACATGCAGAATGTTGCACATGTAATGAAAGATATTAAGGTTTGGTTTAAAATGATTTCTTTCCTGTGTCATTTCAACCTACTACAAATGACAGTAAGTAAACCTAGGCCTTTCATTTTAAAGATGAAGGAGATGGAGAAATTATAAGGAGATAAGGTAATTTACATTATTCAATAAATTAATTGGAAATAACACCACCTCCACATTCAATTTAGTTATTATATCTTAAGGCTTGTTCTAAGCAAATAGGAGAATGTTGTTGTATTTTTATTGGTACAATTATAATGTGTATATGTATCTTGTTTAACCATGTTCAGAAAATTTGTATGTTTGCATGCTTTATGCATGGAGTATGTATACCTACCAGCACAAAATTCTCCTCAGCCAGTTCTGTTCTCTGTTGGTTTGTAATGGTTTTATCTCCACCTTTCCCTTCTGCTGCTTCTGTTTTTTAACCATTGTTACAGTCAAGTGGTTGTTATTAAGCTGACCAATCTGATTTAAGAGCTACTGTATAAAAGAATTCAAGTATTTGAAATGTGCTGAAAAGAATTTAGTATGTGTCTCTAGGATTAAAACATTATCTGGAGCACCATCTTGTGATGCAGGGGAGCATCATCTATTTAAACTTGGATTCCTAAGTTGTGATGTTACAAACACCTGTGCATGTTGGTGGAGATGCGTGCAGTTCCAGTGAGTGTGTGTAAGTGCTTATGAATGCAGGATTTAAGAGTGCAAGTGTTTTTTTAGTCAGGATTGTATTTATCTTTCCTGTTTATATAGCCACTAACGTGTCTAGGTCCTGAGTGGTTTCCCCAGGCAAGAAACATTTCAGAAGTTTAGAATATTCAAATACTAGCTGAGATATCTGATTACTTTTGCTGATCACGTGAAGGGTTACCAAACATACTTTCCTAAAATTTGAAATTAGAAGCTGCTTTGTGTCTACAGTAAGTTTACACACAAAGTACTTAAAATACTGCCTTACTAAATTGTCAGTAAACTGCTGTGTCATCATTGTCCACAAACAAAGTTTGTTGCGTCTCTGATTGAAGCTTTCCATATGTTCACTGTTTGCCTCTGCACGATTCCATTGCATAACTGTCTAAATTGCTGTCATCCACCACCTAACTGTTGGATGCTCCCTAAAGCATAAACAATCCCATAACCATAAACCTGCATGTTCACCTCTAAAAACCCTTTGACAGTCTAAAAATTAAATGCTACTCTTTTGTGCTCTTTATGCTATGCATTGGGACAGAGGTCAGAACCGCAACAGGTAAGAGATGTTGACATTTCATGCTAAGAAAATGAAATGCCAACCATTACGACCTCCTAAATGGCGACAAGACTGGCCAAACTAGTAACAATTAATTCTTTAAAAAACCCTACACATAAGTAATGCTTAAAATTCCCCGAAACAGCCAAGAATTGGGCTTGTGCTACCTCATTTTCTTAGTGCAGTATAGGCAGTAGTCATTCGGTGCAGAGAAAGTCTGGCAGTAAAGTGATGTGAATTACCAGTTTTGACAATACTGTTTGACATCTATGGTAAATTTTCCATTGATTTCATTAAGCCAAGCCTTTGCCCTTCAGCCTTGTATTTCAGACACCACTATCTGTGTTTATACAACTTTAAAAGTATATGTCATACATCCCGATATTAAAAAAGAGCTTCCAGCTCTCGAGTTGCAGCAAAAGGTTTTGAAAAAGGGGTTGGAAATATGATTTTACTGTCAAAAATGCAACTTGACTCTGAAACATAGCAACAACGACTGCAAACTGTCCCTCTGGTCCATCTACCCGGTTGAATATTTTGAAGTATTGGGTGAGGAATGGTTCAATATCGGGACTGTAGCTGCAGCCTCCCAGTACTCAGTATGGCCAACAGTGCAGTGTGGTGGATAGGCACAGGGCTATGATGTCCAAGGCATGAGGAGCCCATTGGTATATGTAGTATCTAAGGTGTCCTTTTAGTCTGGCTCAGATTAGGGCTCACTTTTTTAGGGGTGTTGAAATGACTGTGTGTAAGGTGGATTAGTTGCATCTAAAGAACAATTCCAGCTGGAGAGGACTTTCCTTGTGAATCACACTCTTTCTTCCTTTCTTGGCTTCTAATTGCTGAGTTCTTCATGGAGGACCTTGCTCTTCAAGCTGAATGCAGTGTTTCGTTGACTGTGTTTAAGAGCAGTGGAGACCAGCAGAAGCATGAGGTCTCCCAACAGGCTTTGGACCATACTGCTCAGTTTAGGTCCTAGGAAGGTCCATAGCGGGGACTGTGGTTAGAAACTGTTGGTTCAAGGCAAGTGTTATAATAATTTTTAAGTGATTAAAAACTACGTGTATAGTATTTTACACTGTAGCATCCAAAATTGTTATTGCAGAAGTGTGTGTATGGATGGTAGCTTCTCAAAAAAAGCAAGAAGAATTATCTTTTACCAGAAAGTTTCCTGAAAATTAAACATATTCACAGTCTGTGTGGGATATCTGGGCTTTGCTAAACTAACATGAACAAAAAGAGCAAAATTTCCCAAGCATTGCTGCTTATGTACTGAGGTAGGACTGGCTTTTTCAGTTAGCTTTTGGTGTTTCAAAAGACACTTGAACCCTTTTGGTGCAAAACCAGAAACATCTGCTTAGTTTTGTTTTGTTCTTATAAAACAAAGAAAAAACAAACAAAGCACCACCTCAAAATTGGCTGTTAAACCTGTGTATAATCAGTCCCCCTTCCCAGTAATGCCATCAAGTGGATGATTGTAAAAGGAAAGTTTTATCTCTGGAGGCTTTTATGTGTAACAAAAGCTTGACAAATACATTGAAAGTTTTATTTCCCCTCCAGAAAATGCCAATTCATTGTACAGAAGTTCAAATCAGTTGTTAGTCTGCAGGAGCTGAAGTTCTCTCTCCTGGCCTTCTCTAAACAAGGCACAGTATCTGGCTTAAGTTACTTGTTAAGTCTCTATTGTGCCAGATTTCTTTCTCCTGTAGGACTTTAAAAAAAAAAATCAGCTTAAAATAATTTGTGTGAGTATACTTTTTTAAGGCTTTTGTAGAGATTTGACCCATGCTTTTGCATGACACACAGAAAAAATCCTACAGAAGTAAAGAATATGTTAGTACTGTAAAAAAGAATTGTAGTCTTCCCACAAACAGGGCTCTAGTGCTCTTCATCTATTAATTACAGAAGGCACTAGATGAAATGTGGAGTGGCTTTTAATTGCTGAAAGTCAGTGTAATGATAGTGTTTTTGAGAAATTTAATCAGGCAACATGGCAGTTAAATGACTAGGATGTATTTTTAGATAATTTCATGACAGAGGAACTGCTGTAATTTCATTAAAGATTTTGTAGGTGACAGAATTGATTAAAGAGAAGTTTACAGCCCAGTGGAAGGGCAGAAGGTATTTTTCCATGTGCTTTGGAGCTTTTGCTGTCAGTAATTCACTTTTTTCTTTTTTTTTTTTCTTAAGCAGAAGGAAATTAGCAGAAATTGACTCTTGTGTATTTGTTTTAAATGTAGCTGCAATGGCAAAGGTTAAGAAAATGTCACTTTACAAATGTTAACCTTTTGTTTTTAAAGATCCAAGAAAACACTCTTGGCCAAAATCTAGGGGAAGCTACTGCCACTTCGTACTTTACAAGGAGAACAAGGACACTATGGATGCCATTAATGTCCTATCCAAATTTTTAAGGTAAGGCTGTTGTTTCTGCCAGCCTGGCTAGCATGCAGTCCTTCCCCTGTATGTGTCATGTTACTGTAAATGTTATGCTTCAGGATTATGTAAAAGCAACACAAGTGATTCCTATTGCCTAATTTGCAGCCAGTGTTTTAAAGAAAAAAAGTTATTTTAGAATATCAAATTTGAAACTTGCAAGTTTTGGAAGGAGGTGAGACTGGAACAAAATTATCCCAATAAGTTTAAAAGACTGTGCTCTCCTACTTCAGTGGTAAAAGGTCCACAGTTGAAGTTGGCTGATCAGAGAAAGGCTTGGCAGCTCAAAGCCTCAAATGTGCATAACCTAGATTAAAAACCATTTTTCCCCAGTCTGTGAATATATGCAAGTATGTTACGAACCTATCAGATATTGTTGTGATAGTATGCTGATCAGTTCTTAAGCAGTTACAGTGGATAAACTTGTTGTTTCATGCATTAATTTCTCCATGGCAACACAGTGTGTTCCTTTCACCCCATCAAGTTCAGCAACAGAAAAGACTTGCCAGAGGCGTGATGAGAACACAGTGAATTGCAGAGGAAGGACTGTTTTAAAATTGGGTCAGTTCATTGACCCACTCTTAGGGAAACTTCCCCGCTTCTCCCCACCATTTTCCTTCGCCCTTCCTGTTCAAAAATAAATGTTTGTAATCTAGTCTCTAACCTGTATACTACTGATATTTGTAGTTGAGAACAGAATAGTAGGAGCATAGTTTGGTGGAGAAATGTATGTAATAGCAACCCTGCTACCCCCTGGTGCCCATAACTGGAATAACTGGAAATATTCCCTGTGTAACACAGGCCGTAAAGTACAAAGTGGAAAAGAAAGGAAATTTTCCTCTCAAGGAAAGAAATGGTTAAAATTTTAAATAAAATTCTCATATTCTCACATATTGTGAGAATGGTATTCAAACAGACATGTAATTGAAGTTTAAGGAAGAAATGGCCATGATTATTTTTTTTTAGTGAAATTAGTGGTGGCTGAGCATTTGTGCATTGAGTGGATGTATATAAAGGAGTACTTCAAAGCTCATACTCTGGAAGCACAGTTGTGCTGAAAGTTAATCTATGTATAATTAAAACAGAGATGTTTCCTCGTGTTCCATGTACTTACAGATGAGAGTAGAAAATGTCACACATAGGTCAAATTGCAGCCTAGTTCTGGGAAATACATGTGTATTTTCTATTTTTAATATAGAAGATTAATTCTAGGTAATTATGTTGAAAACTATGTTTGATCTGTGGCTATTTTAGTATACATAATATCTGTTACTGTTGCTTTTAAGAGTGAAGCCAAACATATTTTCCTACATGGGAACTAAAGACAAAAGGGCTATTACAGTTCAAGAGATTGCTGTTCTCAGGTAAGTAAAAGTATCCTGCAGTATTTGCACTCCTGCCATGATAGCTTGGATATCTCACTAAATACCTTGAAGACTCAGTATGCACGTGACACAAATGGTGGATTAAGGTCCTGGTCTTGCAAAGCAGATGCATTAATGAAGATGCTGTGAGACTTTTCTATTCCATGGTGATTGCTGGTGTTTTCAGTCAGCAGTGCTCTGCGTCATAGGCTGAATACAAGTGTTTGGCTGAAGCAATGGGCCAGATTGCCTACGTGCTCTTATGCTGCATGGCTCCCATGCAACAGCAGAAAAACAGAATGGCACGGTGAAAATTACGTCCCATTTCCTTCCTGACTTCTGTTTCCCCTTTCCTCTGGCTGGAACCCTATTTGCTTTCTCACTGAACTCTCTGAACAGCTCCAGAGAAGGCTAACCACTGCCTTGGCTCATCTGTGAGTAGCCAGAAGGGGCAAAAAATCATGTGGAATTTTTCTTGCCTAAACCTACTCCTAGAAGTTGCCTACTAAGAGAAAATAAAATTTATTTTGTCATATTACAAGATAATTACATGGTTTCTGGGCACTTGAAATTAGTGTTAGATCCATAATTGAGAATTATGAATGTCTCACAGTCATATTACAGTATTTGTTTAGCTTGCTGGAATATTCTGCCTGAATTACTATTTACAACTCTTTGAAAACCACACTCCTTAAGTGAGAAATTCCAAAGCCTGAGAGCCAGAAATTTGATCAAGTCCTTGTAAAAGGAGGGCATTCACCACCTAATGGTTTATATTTTTCCTCCCAGTGGTTTGAATGTGCATACAGTTGCACATATAAAATAAATTATTAATTTGTGAATCATGAGAAGTCCAGATTCTTGTTGCTTGCAAGGCAAGTTTACAAAGTGATGACCATTAATCAAACTTGTGGTGTAGCCATCTCAGGTGCTGTTCCCTTTTTTTTCTAACATTATCACCTTTAATGTTGTGCCAAGAGCTTTGCTGTGTTACAAGTGTTGATCAAGGTCCTGCACAGCCTTGGAGAAGGATGGCACAGGAGAGGAGACACTACTATTTATCAGCCAGTTCTGAGCTAGTTGATAAACTTGCCTATGCTGGTATAAATTTTAGTGGAAGTGTCAAAAAGTGGCTCGGTGACATAAGGAACAGGGTATGCTTCCAAATGTACTAGCAACCATAATGACAGATCTCAGTGGCATATTTGATTTCATATTCCTTCATCTGCACTAAGCTTACACAGTGGCTAGTTACTTAACTCTGTGTTTATGACTGTGCTAACTGGAGTATTCATGGTTAACTCGGATAAAGCAGAGTTCAGCTTCTGGGGTACAGTATACATCAACAGTGCAACGTTCTTTTTTTGAGTGCATAATGTAACATAGATGTGAAAAGAGAGCACTAGCAGTCTTTGTCATGGTATACATTTTTTCTTGTATGAGTAGCCTTGAGAATTATTCTTTTCTTTTAAATATTTCATTAAAGTACTTTGAAAAGACAACAGTAGAAAATTGGGAAAATTGGACTCACTGCTTTTTGTGTTGAAATACTGACGTTTCTGTATTTAATTATTGGCTTTTCTAAGCATAGGTTGGTCAATGTTGTCTGTTTCTTTTTAGAATCACAGCACAAAGACTTGCTCATTTGAATAAATGTTTGATGAACTTCAAATTAGGAAATTTCAGTTACAAGAACCATCCACTAAAACTAGGAGAACTGCAAGGGAACCATTTCACTGTTGTTCTCAGGTAATGTGTTAGTATGTAATTAGGCAGTTCAGTTAGAATTTTTTTTTCTTTGTAAATAGGTAAGAGATACCAGTGAATTTTGTGTTACAAAAAAGAAAATAAATCTTTCTATTGGCAGGAGTTTGTTGAATTTGGTATGTGCTATATGATGGTGATGTTGAGCTTTAATATTATGGGAATCACTAAATCGTGTAATAATCTAACTTTTTTTTTAAATGCTAGAAGCATAACAGGAACGGATGACCAGATAGAGCAAGCAATGCACTCTCTCAGGGAAATTGGATTCATTAATTACTATGGAATGCAAAGATTCGGAACCACAGCTGTTCCTACATATCAAATTGGCAGGTATGTGCTAGTTTTCATGCCCTTTTTTATTTAATTATATTTTTATCCCTGTATAACTTCTAATGTATTTTTGGGAACGTTTTTCTAGCATATTGTATGTGCCAGTTTTAATTTTAAATTCAAGAAAGAACTTGCTTCTGAACTTGCTTCATCAGTTATCTTGCATAATACCTACTACTGTATATAGTTTTTTATTGCATAAATCTAAAAACTAATACTGCCTTTTTGGGATAAGTTGGCTAAATCTTCTTAAAATATATTTAGTCAGTTCTTAATACACCTTCCTGTTTGAATCTTAGAGCTATTCTACAGAACAATTGGAATGAAGTAATGGATCTGATATTAAAACCGCGACCAGGAGGTAAGGACTGGAAAATGATGTATTAAGTGTTTCTGCTTTTCCTTCTCCAAGAATTGTATCTTCAGAAAAAACACATTTAGATTATTTTAATCTGAAAGAACGTTTGTGAGGACAGCTTTGCACATGCTAAACTGCAGCCAGTTTAGCAATGGAGAAGCAGTCTTCAGACAGTCTGCCTTTCTGTTTCTGTTTCCTTGCTGTGCAGTTTCTTGCAGTGGGGGTGGAAAGGGACCTGAGTACTTACACACAGAGTCTGCTCAGACTCCACGTGAAGCCTTCCAACCTCAGCTGTTCTGTGATTCTGTTAATCTACTGTGACTGAAACTTTAATTTTTCTACTGTTGTAACCAAAGGTGGGATGGTTGCTTTTTGGTGTGTAGCTAAAATATTTTTATTTTACATCCTTGTTCAAGCTGAAAAGGGATACCTAGTAAAATGCAGAGAAGAATGGGCAAAGACTAAAGATCCAGCAGCAGCGCTCAAGAAACTACCTGTAAAAAGGTGCGTGGAAGGACAGCTTCTACGCGGACTCTTGAAGTATGGAATGAAGAACATAATCTCTGCATTTGGCATAGTGAGTGTAAAAGTGCTGTGGGGTATTTATTTGAATAAATGCTCTTTTGATGGTATCGTGATGAATTTGAAATAGACTCATAGATGCTTGATGAGTAGAAGGTTAAGTGTGAAATCTTTACACTTATCGTGCCTTTTTGCTTTGAGTACTGCTGCATGGTAACCGGGGACATCTGTAATTAATGTATGCATAATGAGCTTTTCAATTTATACAACAATCTCTCTGATACGTTGGGAGCAATACAGTTATACTTAATAACCATGTATAATACAGATCTGAGAATTGAACAAAAGTTCAGTTTCGGAGCTTTTCTGTTGCTTTAAAAGTATAAATCAAACTGACAGTGTGCTAATCAGCTTGACATAGATGTGGTGGATTCACTGTCATTTTCAAGTACTGTAATCAAGATCAAGTCTTTGGAGAAAATACCTCATCACCAGCAAACTACTGGGCCCATTGTAGGAGCTGAGGAATAATTTCTTGTTTATGAAGGAGATAATTAGAATAGCACTGTGCTTTCACATCTGCAAAGTTTACTTAAGATTTCAGGAGGTTTAATATGAATTCAGTGTTTTATAATGGCTGCATGCGTTTGATGAGCTGTTGAATAAAAAAAAAATCAAAAAGCTTTGGTTTTAATTTAATCACGGGTTTCTTGTGCAGATTTCAAATGCATAAAAGCATTACTACTTCACATACCCTTTTCCCAAATAATGCATGAAAATCAAATCTGTATACCAAGAAATTCTGTTAGTCTTGTTGCTGGAGAAGGTAATGTTTCAATTATATGCCTTTTTGGTTATGACAGAGAAAAAGCTAACAATACATCTTTCTAATGTTTTGCTTTTTTTTTTCTTTACTTCTAGATACCAAGAAACAATCGTTTAATGTATATTCATAGCTACCAGAGTTATGTGTGGAATAATATGGTGAGCAAGAGAATAGAAGAATACGGGCTTAGAGCTGTCCCAGGAGACCTAACACTTAAAGGAGGTAAAATCAGACAAACAAAAAGCCAGTGATGCTGTGTAGTTCCAATTCCTCAGAAAACAAGGCACGGATCTGTTTATGTGGTACTGCATATGTGTTTTCTTTTCCCCCTCACCCATTTTGGTCCAGTGACTTTTGAATCCATGGGCCAGTTTTAGTCAAATTTTGCAAGGAATCAGAAGTTAGGTATTATACTTCATGAGCTGTTGGTTTGCTTGTCTTTCCAAATAGCTGGATAGGAAAGAGACTGTGAAGGACTGATGATTCTCAAGAATGAACCCAAACCTAGTTGAGCTATGGAGATCTATGGAAGGATGCTATGGATGTTTTAACTGCAGGAATTTTTGTTTGCATTAGTATCTTGTAAAGCAGAGGCTTGGCTTGCTTAAAGCTTTCTTCACGTGGATTTGCTCTGGCATTTCCCTGGGCTGAAAATATCCACAGTAATTCTCCTTCATCTGTGCCTGATGCCTAGTTAGAGCACTGTTCATCTAGTAGTCCTTACTTAATTGAGCTTTCAAAGTCACTGGAAACTAGGCTGTGATTCTGCTGGTAACTGTGACAGCCTTGAAGACAGTTACTTCTTTTCTTGGAAATCTTGTCTGTTAAGTGGAGATAAAACACAGTAGTTACCCATCTCCAAGTAGGCTTGTTTCAGTCAGATGGCTTATTTTAAATTTAGCTAATGTTAACTGTCACAGGCATCCATACTGATAACTCTTCATTTTTCTGTCCTGATTGTAGCCACAGCTGTTCATATTGAAGAAGGAGATGTTGATAACTACACTATCCATGATGTAGTGATGCCATTGCCTGGATTTGACATTATTTATCCAAAGCATAAAAGTAAGTCTGACTGTTAACTTACGTACTTACTCTGAAAATGTAAGTGTGCTTTAAGATTTTTCTTAAAAGGAAGATTAGATCTATGCAACCTTTGTGACTATTAAAAAAAACCCCAATGTTTCAGATCTCTGATCCATTACTGTCAGCCGCTTCCATTGTGATAATAATAGTCTGCTGAATCATTTTGGTTGGAAGGGACCTTAGGAGGCCATCTGGTCCAGTCTTTTGGTAAAAGCAAGGTCAGTGCTGTATTCAGGCCAGCTTGCTCAGGACTTTGTCCTGTCACATCTGAAACTTCCAAGAACAAATAGTCTCTAAGTTCTCCTCTAAGTCTTTTCTAAGCTTAAGCAGCCCAGTTCTCTCAGACTCTCCTCACAGGGCACGTTCTTCAACCCCTGGCCATTGGGGTGGTCCTCCATTGGACTCATTCAAGTTTATCAGCGTCTGCTTTGTAATGGATGCACTATTCGAAGTGCAGTCTCATGAGTGCCAAGTAAAGGGCAGTAATTGTTTTTCTTGGTGTAGCTACTGGCTAAGCTCCTGTCACCATTAGCTTTTGTGGCTGCCAGGGTGCTCTGTCAAGTCTCCTTTCCACTGATAGTCCCAGGTGACTGTCAGCAGAGTAGCTCTCTAGCCTGTACCATTGCAAGGAGTTAATCACTCTCAGGTACAGGACTTTGTCCTTTCATGAGGTTCCCCTTGGCCCATTCTTCTAGCTTGCCCAGGTCCCTCTGAACGGCAGTCCTGCCCCTGAGTGTATTGACCTTGATTTTGTCAACAAACTTGAGGTGAGTTCCAAGTCTTCCTTCATGTATGCTGATAAAGGTATTTAACAGGACACATCCCAGTTCCTTGAGGAAGTCTGCTTGTAATGAGCAGAGAGTTCTTTACCTCTTCTAGTTAGAGCTCAAACCAGCCATGACTATCCTTTGAAACAATGATCCAGACAGTTCTTCACCCTAGCAGTCCACCCACTGTAATGTTCTAACCTTGGACACAAGGATGCTGGGGGAATATGTTGACAGCCTTGTGAAAGGCAAGGCAGGCAACAGTCACTGCTCTCTCCTCATCCACAGATGTAATAATTTCATCGTAGAAGACAGTAAGGTTGGTAGGTTTTTTTGGTTTTTCTTTTCCTTTTTCACTCTTCAGTAAAACCATGTTGTTTCATGCCATTGTGTGCTCAGAAACGTGTTCCAAGAGGATTTTTCTCAGGGACCAAAGTGAGTCTGACTGGTCTATAATTCCCTAGAACATCCTTTTTGCCCTTTCTGAGGATGGGTGCAACACTTGGTTTTGTGCAGGCACCTGGGACCTACCCAGATCTCCATGATGTTTCAGAGATGGTAGAGAAAAGCTTTACCACGACATGAGCCTGCTCTCTCAGCTTGTATCTTCTTCCACTGCTGGTAGTCCCTCTCTTTCCTGAACATCATCTCTAGGAACAGGTCTGGGAGACCTTGCTGGTCAAGACTGAGACAAAGAAGGCGCTGAGACCATCAGCCTTATGTCTGCCACTAGACCACCTGTCCCACTTAGCAGCAGGCCAACATTTTCCTTGTTGTATTCTTACTTTCCTGATGTTGCAGTTTAACTCTTGTTGCTCTTGATGTCTGTTGCCAATTTCAACTCTGGCTGAACTTTGCCTTTCCTATCACCATCCCTGCGTGCCTGGGCAATGCTTGTATATTCCTTCTTTGTAGCTGGCCCTAGCTGTCACCTATTATATATGTCCTTATATATGAGCCGAGTCATGAGTTCCCTACTTAGCCAAACCAGGCTCCCAAAACACGTGCTTGTTTTCCTCAATGCTCAGTTGAGCTGCTCTTGTACTTGGTTGTCCTTAAAAGACCAGTCAAGTCTCTTGAGACTCTCTGCCCATGAGAAATAAGTCCCAGAGCTGGGATCCCACTTACCACTCATCTCTGAAACACTTGGAAGATAAAGATCTGTTTGTGATGAGGTGTGGCACTGAACCACAGTGAGATAAAAGATTGGAAGGAAAAGCTGCAAGTTCTTACATTCAATATATTTATACTGGGATTTGCCCACAGTAAGCCTCACTTAATCCTATTTAAAATTCCCAACTGCATGAAGTAATGCTGGCAATTGCACTGCAAATCAAAGGCACCAGGCAGCATTTTAGCTGCAGTATGCTCTTGTATTTCCATGGCCTTCCCTGTCTTCCCCAGCTGTGCATGCACATGCCCCTAAGGAGACAAGACAGTAGTAGAGTTACTCCTCCTGTTGGCAGTGTATTTAAAGGTCCCTGCTGGCTAATTTCTTCAGAGGGCTCTCTTAACTCCTCTCACTCTGCTTTTTCAAAAAGATAGAGCAGTGGATAGTCTGGCCCATTGTTTTTTTCTCTGTATACCTGAGATTAGTCTTGTGAAGTTTAGATAATTGGAAAGCATGCATGAGATGTCAATGAAATGTCAATATAATATTTTGTACATTTTGTTCTCAGCTGAAATTTTGATTTGCTAAGATTCTTTCTTGATTACTGCCTCTACTAATCAGGTTGTAGAAGCAAACATTGTAGGTAATAAGATCTGCAATAAGTAATTTTAAATTTCTGTGTAACGTTTATGCCATATATGCTGACAACTACTAAGTACAAGGGAAGGAATGATCCATGAAAAAGGGCTCCTTCAACTGGCCACACTGCGCTCTCTCCTATTGAACATTTTCCTCTCTTGCAGTTGGTGAGGCCTACAAGGAAATGCTAGTAGCTGACAATCTTGATATCAACAACATGAGGCATAAGATCAGAGATTATTCCCTTTCTGGAGCTTACAGAAAGATTATCATTCGACCTCAGAATGTCAACTGGTAAGTAGGAGGATAAAGAAAATTACACTTGAATTGACAGCATCGATAGAGTATGTGTGGGATGACTAAGTACAAGAACCATTCAGCTGATCCAGGGGAAGTACACTGAAGCCTTACTTTAATTTATTAGAAAATAAATTCAGTATCTGTTGTAAATGCCAAATTGGGATAATAGTAATAAGTAATATTATTATATCAAATATGTAAATTTAGATAAAATGATAAAAATATAAATTTTATTTAAAATAATGAAAAATTATAATTTAAAAATCTTATGTGTGTTATGAAGGGCGGTCGTTGCATATGATGATCCCAAAATCCCATTATTTACTACGGATTTGGATAAACTGGAAGGAAAACCATTACCAGTTCTTCCTACAGGTAAGTTGATTTTTCTGCTGATGTTTGCAAAATAGATGTTTGATCTGGCTGTTGCTTTATCTGCTACATATTTATCTGCTACAATATTAATTTTTAAGGAAGAGCTTTCATTTAACTAGGCTGTTAAGTAATGGTATTAAAAATATGCCAAGTTAGGTGTCCAAATAAGGACCTGTATTTCTCAAGAGCGTGAGCAGTTCTGTCAGCAGTCTCTAAGGACCGTTATATTTTCTTACAAACATCAGTAAAATTGAGTGAATCCTTAGTAATCAGTGTCTGTGAAGTGCATGAAGGTGGAATCAAGCCACGAATTGTCTGTGTGCTTGAGCAGGTATTATTTGCGCTGAACATAGGGTAGTGCTCAAATACTTACCAGAATTCAGTGGAAATTTTTTTTTATGTAACTGGTAGGGAGGTGTTCTGACACTGCTATCCACAAAAAGCGAAGAGAGACTTGGAATTCAGTTTGGAAAAAAAAATGAAAGTTTATTTTGCTTTTAAAAGAAGGAAACCCCTAAAACACCACTTTGGGCTGAGAGGAGATGTTAAAATAAGTTATTTTAGAAAATCCTACTGTTGATTGTAAAATGGAGTATGGTGGTGGCAGTTGGGTTGTTTTCTGGGATGGTGGAAAGTTTTAGTTTTAGAAAGTTTTACTGGCATCCAGTAAAATCATTACTTAACTTCTTTTTTTGTGTCTCCTCTTACCCCTTATGACAGATGGTAAATTCAGAGCACTAAAGATGGAGTTCTCCCTTCCCCCATCCACTTACGCTACCATGGCGATTCGAGAAGTTTTGAAAATGGACACAAGCATAAAAAACCAGACACAACTGAATACGACCTGGTTGCGCTGAATGAGCTGCGAAAATTACTTGGATTTTAACATATATAAAGTGTTTTCCTATTTACATGTTCTGTACAAATCTTTAAAGATTGGTAGCAAGAGATTTGTATTTTTTTAAGTTTTTATTAGTGCTAGCATTTAACTTCAGTAGTCATTTGCAAGATGGTGATTGTAATATAATACAGATCTTAGTGACTGCTTTCTAATGAATGAGTAAGCTGCTTGAGCTGTAACATGGGTGCATCTTTAAGAAACGGGCTTACAGTAATTTCAGACCTGGAAGAATGTTTAGCTTGCTTTTGGTTTTGGCAAGCAGTGAATGTTTTAATGGGTTCAGTACACTTTGAAGTCTCTTCAAATACATGAAATTGGAGCGTAGGAAAATGAGTTACAACAAAATCCAAGATACGGATGAACATTTCTGTTGCAGGATAGAATATGGAGTTTTTGCTGGTACCATTTGCGCTGATGTGGTTAGGGGATTCTGCTAGCACAGCTTCTTATGTGGTGTAAACACATAACAGCTGTTTTAAGTAGTTGGTCTTTTCATTGAGAAAATACTTGTGCACATTTTCCAGCTTTATTAATACCTGTACCAAAGAACAGGTACTGAAAATAAATTAACCTAAAAGCCTGAGTGTGTAACGTAAGTGCTTTATGCATCTCATCAGTCCAGTGCTGGCAGGGGCTGAGCTGAGCTTCTGGTAGAAAAAATACTACTACAAAGCTGTCTAAAAAGGCATTGCATTTCCAGCCTCTTTATAAGCCCCAATGAAAAGCCTGTGTTGCTATAACCATGGAACTAGAAGATGGTCGCCACTACTGTGTGCTGTGGTGGCTGGAAGGCCCCTCCTGCCCGTGGGGTACAGATCACTGAACAGCTTGAGTTGGAAGGGACCTTAAAGGTCCAACCCCCCTGCCCTGGGCAGGGACATCCCCCACGAGACCAGGCTGCTCAGGGCCCCCCATCCAACCTGGGCTTGGTCTCCAGGGATGGGGAATCCACCACCTCTCTGGGCAGCCTGTTCCAGCGTTCCACCACCCTATTGGTGAAAAACTTCTTCCTTGTATCTAACCTAAACCTGCCCTCCTTCAGTTTGAAGCCGTTACCGCTCGTCCTGTCACAACAGGCTCTGATAAAAAGCCTGTTCCAGCCTTCTTCCAGCCCCCTTCAGGTACCGAAAGGCCGCACTGAGGTCTCCCCGGAGCCTCCCCTTCCCCGGGCTGAGCAGCCCCGCTCTCGGCCTGGCCTCGCCGCACAGGGGTTCCAGGCCCCTGACCGGGTTTGCGGCCCTCAGCAGAGGCCGTGTCTCCAGCGGCCCGGAGCGGCGCACGCTCCACCCGGGGACACAACCGGCTGCTTCGAGCCCCGAGCCGAGCCGAGCCCGGCCCTCCTG
>VZRW01006594.1:135799-149654 GCA_013398125.1 Aegotheles bennettii
GCGTGGCCCTGGCCCGCTGGCCAAGGTGGGTGCGGAGCTGCGTGTTCGAGCGGGGCGGCGGCTGGAGGGTGCGCCCCGGTGCCCCGCTCCCCCCCTCGGCCCCGGTGCCCCGCTCCCCTCTCCAGGCGCCCCGCGGTGTTCCCGTTCCCTGGCTGCAGGCAGCAGTGCGTTCCCTGCCCGGCTTTCTCCGCTCGGTTCCGGCTCGGCAGCACCCGCGGTCCCCGTTCGCTCTCCCTGGTGCTCTGTTGCTGCTCCAGCTCCGGCCCAGCATTGCTCCATTTTCTCACTCGTTCCCGGTGTCTGTTTAAACGTTTGTTTTTTAAAGCTTCCAGCAGATAAAGTGCCAGTATATAAATTTCATTTTTAAACACTGCTTTGAAAGCAATACTAAAAAGCTGAGAATCAAACCAGCCAGGCACTGGTCATTGCTGTCTCTTGTCTCACCGTGATCGTCCTCTCAGTTTCAGGTCTGGTTTTCCCTGGATGCTGCCAGATGTGTGGATCAGCAACTGCTTCTTCCATTACACGGGGTGGGATCTCTCACAGGTGTTTCAGTGTTGTTTTTACTGTACAAATCAGTGCAAGACCTGAGTGGGTACTTTGCTGGTAATCTATCAGTCGTCAGTTGACGTCTCTGGAACACCCTAAGCACTATGAAAAGGTGAAGTGGAACATTGTTGTCTTCCTTTGTATTTTACAAAAATATTTTTCCACTATTTCTCAGTAAGTTTTCTATATCACATGTGTAGAAACTACATATACATTGAAGTATTTTTGATAAAATTCAGACTTTTTGGGAAGGAAGAAATTAAGACATATTTCTCTTGAGGAATTAATATATGATAAATCACCAGTTGGATGTGCATGCAAGGTTTTATCATATCTCAGCTAAGACTTAGGCTAGCAAATTGTCTTACTTAAAGTAGTATTTACCAAATGCCTGAAGTTTCAATTTAAGTTGAACTGCCCAGCTTTTCATGGAGTTTTGTGCCCTCAATAGATTGATAGTTGTTTGTGCTGTCTTAGTGGTGGCTAATTAGAAATTTTATAATCAGCATTGCAGAGAAAGAAAACATGGCAACCACTGCTATTAGAAAGAAAGAAGTCACTAGAGATCTAGATCATTGTGATATCCCATATTATGTTTCCGAATTTGTGGAGAGAGAAGTTGGCAATGACTATGATTCTCTGAGGAAGCTAGACAACCTTATTGATAAGCTATCTGAAAATAAAAAGCAGTTAGAAGAACAGGTAAGCATCTTTTTCTTTTCTTCTCTTGAATATGCTGTATGACTGATGAATTATATTTAACTGAATTAAAGCAATGTATTAATATATCAAATGGTACTGCTCTACATAGTGCAGTGTTTTTATGCCAGACTTAATAATTCTCTGAATGCAGGTACTTACAGTTTCATCAGAAGTCCCTAAAAGAATTCAGAATGCCTTAAAGAATGCAGAAGATTCTAAAAAGTCTCTGAGTCAGCTTCTAGAGGAAGAAGCTCTTCTGTCTGAGTCAATCAACAGCCACTTACTGAAGGCTCAGCTATGGATGGAGGATCTTGATGTACTGATTAGTCAAGTAGAAGAGATTGAGCGACACCTGGCCTATCTTAAATGGATTTCACAAATAGAAGAGTTAAGGTAAAGTTTCTGAGCACTGCATATATGTTCTGAGACTGGTTAACCTGGCGCTTGTCCCTTCATTAAAATATTTTAGATTTGAGAAAGTTTTATCTTCATTTTTCAATGTACAAAAGATTATTTTCTGTTATCTTGAATGAACTTTTGGTCTTGACTCTTCCTGTATTTTATAGTGACAGCATTCAGCAATATCTGATGACCAACAACGTTCCAGAGGCAGCCAGTACTCTAGCATTCATGGCAGAACTGGATATTAAACTTCAGGAGTCGTCTTGTTCTCATCTTCTTGCTTTTGTGAGATCCACTGTTAAATTCTGGCATAAAATTCTTAAGGACAAATTGTCAAGGTAAGAGACGCACTGTCACTCCCTTGTCTTTGCATTTTGCTGTAAGTTCATATTAAAGCACTTGTTTTGCCTTGCAGTGATTTTGAAGAGGTGCTGACCCAGCTCCACTGGCCATTTGTGGGGCCACCACAGTCTCAGACATTTGGCCTTGCTGCACCAGCCAGCGCTCCTGATGTGTACAACAATTTGGAGATGTTGTTTTGTCAGCTTCTGAAACTGCAAACCTCGTATCCTTTTAAATAGTCATGGTGTGTTTTAGTAAGAATAATCACACGTAATCACAGAATGTTAGGGGTTGGAAGGGACCTGAAAAGACCATCCAGTCCAATCCCCTTGCCAGAGCAGGACAACCTAGAGCAGGTCACACAGGAATGCATCCAGTTGGGTTTTGAACGTCTCCAGAGAAGGAGACTCCACAACCTCTCTAGGCAGCCTGTCCCAGTGCTCTGTCACTCTCACAGTGAAAAAGTTCTTCCTTATGTTCACCCAAAACCTCCTATGTTCCAACTTGCACCTGTTCCCCCTTGTCCTATCACTGAACATCACTGAGAAGAGCCTGTCTCCATCCTCCTGACCCTGACCCTTTACATATTTATAAACATTAATGAGGTCACCCCTCAGTCTCCTTTTCTCCAAGCTAAAGAGACCCAGCTCCCTCAGCCTCTCCTCATAAGGGGAATGTTCCACTCCCTTAATCATCTTTGTGGCTCTGTGCTGGGCACTTTCAAGCAGTTCCCTGTCCTTGAACTGAGGGGCCCAGAACTGGCCATGGTATCAAAGATGCACATTCTCAAGGATAATTATTCAAGATTTTGTTCTCCCTAAAGACAGGAGCAAATTTCAATTTATGTTACTTTGTATTAGCATTAGAATGTTGGTTGTTTTTTTTTCTTTTGTTTAGAAAATGTCAGGTGCCAAAGTTGTCCTTTTGGCCAGAGCAACGTTGTAACCCCAAGTGTCAGATCTAGAGATTCATGGTAGCTGGCAGTTCCAGTTTCAGGAGGATCAGGCCTTGAACGCTTCAGCAAGGTTTACCTGTGTTAATTAAAAAATAGTGATGTGTATTTTATTTGACACAGTTAATTCTTTTCTTTTCATAGCCTTTATGTTTTTAATATGTCCCATCCCAGAAGGAAAAGAGGCAAAGCTAAAGGTACATATCTCAGAAGGAGACTTTGCAAAAAAGCCAGACTACAGAAGGATTTCCATTGTGCAGCAGTAGTAGTTTGCCTTTGAGGTTAATCAGTAGACACTGCTGCTCACTCTGGTGTTTTTGTGATTAAATAAAGCACAGCTAAACCCCAACCAAGCAATTTTTCCTAGCGTGATTGTCGCCACTTTGTCACAGAGTGGGAGGATACAAGGCCATTCTACACAGCCCTGAGTTTGTAACAGTTTTGGTCTGGCAGACTGGGTCACTTTAGTTACATGAAAATAAGAAATCATGTATTGCATTTATTAATCTCACGAGTCTTTTATCCTTTAATAAATATAAATAAGCCTGTCCCTTGGACAGCCCCTGTGTGTGGTACTCAGAGTGGTGGTTTCCTGTGATCTTTTACATGAGTTTCCTAAATCAAACTGACTTAAGTGACTTGTAATGTCATTGAATATATAATCCTTAGCAGCCTGAGTTGTATTAAATATTATGTAAACTGAGATATTTTGAGTATCCTTCATATTTGAGGAATTGTATTGATTGCCTAATACCGCCTTCAGCCACTGAGGTAGAACTTAGAAATGCACTTTTTTATAAACCCATTCTATTGAAATGATGATGTTGGGAGAATCCAGTGCTTAAATTCATCCTTGACTTTCGAACTTAGAGATGAACTGTTAACCAAACCTAAACAATTACCAGAAAAATACTCTTTACCCCCATCGCCACCCATTATCCTTCCGATACAGATCATGCTGAATCCTCTTCAGAAAAGATTCAAGTATCATTTCACTGGGAATAAGCAAACAAATGTTTTAAACAAGGTATGGGAAAAAGCAGGGGTTTTTTTATTGCTTTTTTAAGCAACTTATAGATTGCTGTATTCAAATTGTATAGCTTTAGCACTTCCCAAGGTTAAGATTCTTCAAAACTGTACAGTTCTTTTGCCCACCTAAGTGTGAACAGACATCAAAATAGCACTTGCAGACCTTTCAGAGTCACAAGCACTTTCTCTGGGCCAGGCAATATTTCTCCCTTGTCCAGATCCTTTAGAAAATGTTACTACAATCTTAGACTGACTTCTGTAATTTTGGAAGTTTTGGTTAATTTCTTCTGTCCTTGTGAACAGTTTTGCACTGTTCCTTATTACTTGAACTCAAAGCTGTGACTTTGGTTTTTGGCATTGTGTTTTGCTACCTTCACGTAACTGAAAATGTTGGATTCTGCTGTTGGTATGTAAAATGTGATTAGTCTGAAGGTGCTGTTACATGATTAATTTTCTGGGTTAAATATTTTAATTATACAAAAAGAGATGTCCTGTTTACCAGTTGGAAACTTGACTCACTTTTTGTATGAAATACCTTCAAAAACTGAGGATTTTATCATTCATCTGAGAATTATAATTGGGTCAGGTTTCAATGTGTTAATGCTGCTGTAATGCATCTGCAGCAGAGTTTGAGAGCTGTTTCATGACAGTGTAGTTGCACAAGTCTGTATGCTTGTGTTGGCAATCCTGGGTAAATGTAAATATATTTGCAATCTTGATAGTTGCTATTACAGTGCTTTTAAAAAGAATGTTACATATTTTAGTGGGGGAGAGGTTTTTTTAGACATGAACAAAATTATTTCATAGTCAAATGGGAAAACTATGTTCAAGAGATGAAATTTGTGAACAACAACAGGTGAACAACTATTTTTCTAAAAAACTTGTGAAGAAAAGTTTACAGGTAATCTAGTGTCAGATCAGACGGATATTCCAACAGGGCCTTGCTCAAATGTGGGTTGGGTTCTTTGTTTTGTTTTATGGGTATGTTTGGGTTTTTTTCTCAATAATAACTTGGATAGTGGAATAAAGAAAGAAAGCATGTAAAATATTTGAAAGACATCAACCTTGAAAGGGATTTACAGTATTTCAGAGGACAGGCTCAGAGTTCACAATGATCTTGGCAAGCTGGGGAAGGAGTGTCAAACACAAAACCCAAACATGATGAAATTCAGTAGACAAGTGAAAATGAATACGGAAATGAGAAACAAACACAAAAAACGTAGAGAACATGAGTGAAGTTCAACAGAAGGTTCTTTTGGCTGTTGGGATTGAGGAGGATAGGAACTGCTTCCACTTGCACTAACGTGAAAAGACATGTTCATCGAAAACTGCAGCCCATATTTTTAGATGTGGAAACTGGAAAAGCTTAAGGGCATTAAAATGTGAAATGAGAAGGTGACAGATTCCCCAGCTCCAGTGGGAGGGTGGGATTGAGGTTTTGTACAGAGCCAGAATGGAGCTACTGGGAAGAGTTTTCTGAAGAGTACATCCTTTTCTCTGTACCAAGAAATAAAGACCACAAATTAAAACAGAAGAAGAACTGGAGGAAGTATACAAAGCAGAATAGAGGACCTCATGAGTGAGAAAGCAGTAGAGAAAGGGGAGATAAAAAAATGGAGCTTTTGCTTGAGAAGAAAGAGAATAATTGCTGCATTTAGGACCATTCAAATCCAGAAATACTTCTCTGGTACTGCTTCTATGAAAAAGCTAAAACACAGACTTCTGTGATCTGAGATCAAGAGAAGTCAGGGGAAGACACTGGCATTTTTAGAAGTTTGTCTTAAAATATTAGTAACACTTTATTAAATGCATCCAAACAGCATTTATTCCTTTCTTTTCTTTTTTAAATAAGCCTGAGTGGTATTTAACACAAGTACTTATGTGGATTGGAAATCATGCAAAGTTTCTTGATGAAAAAATCCAGCCAATACTGGACAAGTCAGGATCTTCAGTCAATGCTGGGGTAAGCACTTCTAATAGATATTTGTGTAAGTCAACTTGCACTGGTTTCACTAAGTATGTGGGGAAACTTAACTCAGTCTAGTAGCAATTTGTATGTGTTTGCACATGTTAATACTTCCTATCTTGACAATTATTCACTTTTTTTCTTTCAAAAGCTTGAATTCTCTCGTGCTCTAGTAATGCTGATTTTGGAGAAGCTGGCTGCTGATATTCCATGCCTGTTATATGATGACACACTCTTTTGTCACCTCGTGGATGAGGTACTTCTGTTTGAGAGAGAGTTATACAGCGTTCATGGTTATCTCAGCAGCTTTCCCAGTTGCATGCATATTCTGTCGGAAGAATCCTGCTTCCAAAGGTGGCTAACAGTGGAAAAAAAATGTAAGACTTCCAATGGATTTTGTTGGCCTTTATGTTGCACCATCAGAAAAAAAAAGTATGTGTATAATTACACAAACAGCCTTCTCGAATAGGATAAGTCACGTGCAGAGAGATACTGTGTAAGACACACATTTTTATACTGTGATTATTTTGACTAGAGGTTGGTTAGAATCTTACAGTGCTTCTGTAGGTTGCAGGACTCTTGCCCCTAAGCTGTATGGAATCCAATAGGCCTAGTTTTAGACAAATGGTTATATGTATGTGTGTGCAGACGAGGATGGACTTTTAAGTTGAAATAGGGGAAAGGTATGAACCTTTTGAGAAACGAAGAGGAAATATATTGGAAAGGAGGAAGCCAACTATTAAAAAGCCATAACAACCCCCCTGATCAACTCTGACATAGCTGTTAATAGCATTGCAAATGCAGACGTGATGAAGTTGGTTTTGTATGAAGCCAGTCATCAGTGGGTTTTATAACCTGAAAATGTAAAATTTAACTAGAGATAAGACTTTTATGGTTATATATTATAGAGAGGGTTTTGTTGTAATTTTTTTAAAATTAAAAATGTAAACAATTTACAAGTTTTGTGCATCTCAGTTGCTCTTCAGAAAATGGACTCTATGCTTTCATCAGAGGCTGCGTGGGTATCGCAATACAAAGATATCACTGATGTAGATGAAATGAAAGTCCCAGACTGCGCTGAAACTTTTATGACTCTGTTGTTAGTTATAACAGGTAATTATTAATCTATGGGCACTGCTCTTGTATGTAATGAATAGTTAAAATCCTTCAGCTAACAGATTTCTTTACTAAATACCCATTGCCAGCAGTAATCATCAAATAATGTTGCGAAGTTGTGATGTTTGCAGTTTAATAAAAGCTTTCCTGTTTGTTTTGTATTTTGGACACTGACTCAAGCATGAATAATCTTGAGCTAGTAATGTGTTTACAAAATAATGATTAAAAAATACATATGATATTGAGCATGTTAAAACTTGCTCATAGTTGAGAGAATACAATTTGTTACAATGCAGTAATAAAAAAAAATCCTGCTATTCTTTTTGACTCCGTGGCAATTTATAAGCTATTAAGTGATGCCTGCTTTCTTGGAGCAGAACAAGTAAATTAAATGGCTTTATCTTACACTGTGTCAGTGCACTTTAGGGACTGCACTGAAAGGTGTGGTACAATCGCATATTCCTTAAAGTATTAGCATACAAAATGCTAGTGGAATCAGGAGGGGGAAGAATGTAGTTTCTTTACATGTTTAGCTTTTGCATTAATTTCCCTGAAATCGTCAAAATACATCAGCTGTTTTAAACACGATATGGTGTTCTTACAGGCATAAGGTTGTGTAGTAAGATGACTGTAATGTTTCTTTTTGAAAAACTTTTATTCAGTGTTGGAAAACTTAAAAACGTTTTATTAATGCCTTTCCAGACAGGTATAAGAATCTTCCAACAGCTTCCAGAAAACTACAGTTCCTGGGCCTACAGAAGGAGTTAGTTGATGATTTTAGGATACGATTAACTCAAGTAATGAAGGAAGAGACTAGAGATTCCTTAGGATTCCGGTACTGTGCAATCCTTAATGCTGTTAACTACATAGCAACAGTGTTGGCGGATTGGGCTGACAATGTGGTAAGTAATTAATTTACTTAAAAAAAAAATAATTAAATGGACTCTGGATGTTTTGTTTCATAACAAACACTTTATTTGCAGCACTGTTTATCTAAGTGTATTCAGGAGAATCAATGACTGAAAAAATAGAGAGATATGTAAATTCTGATTTAATAAAAGATGTATAAATATGGACAGATTATTGTTCTAAACTGTATTCATTACAAGCTTTCTAGGAAAATGTGAAGAGAGCTGGGGAATGGAATAATCTGAATGGACAAGAGGTAGTCTGCTTTGTATTGTAAAAAATTAGTGAGTTGATTTTGGAAATCTCTGAGCTGGTGTTACAGCATTGGCATTGAAGTGCCTTCAGCAGCCTATGCATGATACTTCAGCTACCCCCATGGCAGGTTAGCTTAAATGGGTTCAGCATGGGTGTCTGCACTTCAGCATGGTTTAGGTGTTGCTCAGAAAAACCACTTGCTGATAACTAGGAACTGGGAATTATTTTGCTATACAGTAGCCTGGTGGCAGCATGGCTATTCTGTAGCATTTCAGCTTTTCCATGATTTTTGGTACAAAAGGTCAAAAAACTTATTACGTGTAAAGTGTGTAGAAACAGGTGTTCTGGGTGAGATGGGCAGCCTCTGAATTTTTTTTGTCTTCACAGGAAACTGTGGATTTAGCAGAGGATAATCTTGACTTGATAGGACAGCAGCCTTCATGCTGTGTAGCTGTGTCTGCCCAAGTGTCTTGATTTGCTTAAAAGCAAAACCAACAAGCTGTTACTGCTGTGTCACATTAAACTCGATCCATTTTCTTGCTGTTGTCAGCCCAGCAAACTTACAATTTAATGAACAATTATTTCTAAAACAAATTACAATTTTAGATTCTAGTTTACTTTTGGAAACATTAAAAAAGTCAAAATCAAGGGGTTTTTTTTTAAGTATTCTGCTGTCAATATTAAAGTATCTTTTTAGTATTTCTCTAGATCTGTTCCCATTATCTATCTGCTGTTGTAACTGAAAACTTATCAGTTCCATCACTAGGATTAAATTACTATGGTTGGTTGGGGGTTTTTTTGTTTGGTTGGTTTTGGGGTTTGTTTGTTTTTTTCACTAAGTCAGAATGACGGGGAAAGTGGTTTTAAAATCTGAAAATGTTAGGTTTATAAATGCATCATGAGAGCGTTTTCTAGAACTGTGCCTATTAAACTGCCAATGAAAAATTCCAACAGTAAGGTGATTTTTTTGTAGTATTCAGATCCGGTTTTGTTTCTCCAGTTCTTCTTGCAGCTACAGCAGGCCGAACTGGAAGTTTGTGCAGAAAGTGATGCTGTCAGTAAACTACAGCTGGGGCAGCTGGCTTCAATGGAGAGTTCTGTCTTTGATGACATGATTAACCTCCTGGAACGGCTGAAATATGACATGCTGACTCGCCAAGTAGATCATGTCTTCAGAGAGGTCAAAGATGCTGCAAAGCTGTACAAAAAAGAGAGGTGATTCTGTCTGTTTGCTCTCTTCCCATATTACAGTGTTATTTCCTGTTTAAAATATTGAGGTAAATAAAGGCAGGGATAACTAACAAGCAAAATTATGTTCCTGAGTAGGAGTGGTGCAGGGTAGTAAGTTTTGGAAAATTCTCTTAACACCTACTTCAAGACTGTTTTAATGCTATGTTTTTTGAAGTAGTTCCACAATTAGTGGGCACATTATCTTAAAAACCATAGGAAGGATTCTAGATCACTCTACTTTGGACAAGAATTATTTTCTTCATACTAGTATTAACGAGTTAATACGAAATGGCCTGTAAGGACTGTTCTGTCTTCATGGGCTCTCACAGGGCTTCTTGAGTGTTTGCTCCTGAGTAGAATTTCTGAAGTACTTCATAAAAGGAATACAATAGCTTGGTGATTATCTAGATTAGATGGGGTTTCTTTAAATGACATGTTCAGAGATTTATAACCAAAGCATGAGTTTAATATTAAAAGAAATTTAAACATAGCATTAGACTGTGATTACTTTTAGATTTGAAATGGAAAAGGAGGACTCTCTGACCCATTGTAAATGGGTAAGACTTTTTTTTTAAAGGATAATTTTAACTAAAGTTGTTGTAAAACGAATAACTTCATTATAATGACTTCAGTGCAATAATTTCTTTCAGGTGGTTATCTTTGCCATCTCAAGCAGAGCAAGCAGTAATGTCTTTATCGAGCACAGCTTGCCCAATGTTGTTGACCCTACGAGACCGCTTGCTACAACTAGAACAGCAGCTCTGTCACTCACTGTTCAAAATTTTCTGGCAAATGCTTGCAGAGAAAGTGGATGCATACATATATCAGGAAGTAGGTATCAGCAAAATGTGCTCAATGCGATACAGTGTGGGTGTCAGTGACTGGCCTGAACAGCAGATGCACCTCTTTGTGTTTGTAGATAATTATGGCAAATCATTTCAATGAAGGAGGAGCAGCACAACTCCAGTTCGACATGAGTAGAAATCTGTTCCCCTTATTTTCACACTACTGCAAGAGGCCAGAAAACTACTTCAAGCAGTAAGTGGGCAAACTTCTGATCTGTTGATATTTCAGTAGTGAGTGTCCAGATGAGTACGTGTGTTTTACTAATCACCAAGTTTTTTTCACAGTTAGTTTTGATCCACACATGAAATATGTGGCTCACTTATACTTTTAATGATTGCAGCTAGTAAAGTTTTGATTCTGCAGCATGTATTCAGAGTGCAACAGACTGTGGCCTGTGTCCTGGAGTGTTTTGTGCAGTCAGGATGTCAAGATAAATTAGTGTATGGAAGGAATATGAGTAGCGCAGACTTCCAAAACTGGGACCAAAGAAACTATTCAAAGATATACTCAAAGATACAGTTACAAGACAATACACTTTCTTTATTGTTAGAAGAAAGACTACTTTAAACTATGTTCCTGCTCATAATTGCCTTCCATGGCATTCTGGTTGTTTTCATTGATGAGAAGATTCTTTATAGTTAAGGGTTTTTTTTAAATAGTCCACAGTCTTCTGAAGAGTCCAGCACTAAACTCCTAGGCTAATTGGGGCAGAAATCTTAATATTTTTAAATCAATATGGAGCATGGCATTCAGTCGTGAATACTTGAAGACAAAGATTATATATTGGCATTTTTTAATTGGAATATTCACGTACCATCTTCAGGCTTAAGGGTTTTTGTGAGCATATCACTTTCATGAAGATAACTGATACATACATACTAGTCCCAGTGTAAGAGGAAACAGATGCACAAAGGTACCATAAAAATAATGCATAGTGGGTATATGGCTATCTATTGTATTTAGACTAAAAGCAATGTGATGAAGACCAGGGTATCTGCTCACTAATTATATTAATTAGAGAAAATGTTCAGGTTCTAGAAACTGTCTGTTAGATTGTACTCTTAAAATATGGTGAATAAGAAGTTTCCGATTATCTTAAGGGAAAATGTAGTTGGGGAAAGCTAGAGAGATTAAGTGGTAAATTTTATTGTGTTTTTAATACTGGTGGAAAAACTCAAGAAGCAAAAGCCATGCCAAGCACCGGGACGCAAAATACTGATGTGTAAGAGAAAAGGCCTAGGCAGTAAGAACAAGAACACTGTTTGCCTTAATCTAAGCAGTACCAGGAATCCTGATCCTTTCAGAAGTCCATGGGGGGTTTCTTGTTAATCACTGCGTGCACAAAATTAAAGTGTATCATCCCACGGATGCTTCTCATACTAATCCATACAACTTTTTCCTCTAGCATAAAAGAAGCCTGTATTATACTGAACCTGAATCTTGGCTCTGCCTTGCTTCTGAAGGATGTACTGCAGTCAGCTTCAGAAAATGAAACATCAAGGCCAAACCAGCCACCTGCAACAGCAGCACTAAATGAACTTGGAGTTTATAAATTAGCTCAAAAAGATGTTGAGATTCTTCTCAATTTGAGAGCTAGCTGGCCAAATACAGGAAAATGAAGACTTTTTCAGAAAAGTGATCTAGACCAAGTTAATTAAGCATATTTCAAATAAAAGCAAAGTAAATATGTTGTAATATCTGTGGGTTATTTTTTCAATACTGTATGTTGGACAGGTTTACTCTAATATTATGCCTTATTGTATGCAGTTTAAAAAAAAAATTAAAATGCTACTGCCTTGGTTTTGAACCGCACAGATCTTTATTTTCCATAGCACCTTGCCATTGCATTTAGAAGCTAAAACATTCTTCACAGCTAACGAATGTCTGCCTTGTCAGCATTGTGTGCTGTAATGTCACCCGCAGGAGTGGGGAGTCGTTACAGTGTCAGCACACCTGTGTATGTATGGCCAACTCATAGATCTGTGTACATATGGCCAACTCTTCCCTGTGTGCTCTTCCACCTTTACCTACACGTTTTACACCTCGGAATCCCAGGTAATGGATGGTCTGTATTCAGATGTATATGTACAGACCAGGAAGGAAGGAAGGAAGAAAGGAAGATGTCACTTTGTTTTCTTCAAACCAATTCAAAATCTTTTTCTTTGCTGTATCAGAGTCTCTCCTAATTTTTTTTAAAGTTTCTCCTTAAAAATTGCATAAAGACCGTGTTGTAAGTTTAAAAATAGCATTTTATTTGGAAGTGATACCTTTCTTCAAATGTGGGCATTTCTCATAACTTGCTGAAATTGCTTTTTCCTTAAAAAAAAAAACAAAACCAACCAACAAAACCCCATGAGCCCAGAAAACCAAAACCACCTTAAGAAACAGCTCAACTCTTAAAATTTTGTTCAATGGTAATGGGTGGACAAGTAACAACCCCATACTGTAAGCTACACACCAAAGGAGGAAACTCCAAAACACCAATTTAGTTGTGTAAAAGAGATGTCTACTTTTTTTTAACCATCTAAATTGTATTAAAAGCAATTCTCAAAGGGTATGGCTCCAGTGCCTGGTAAACGTGAACAAGCTGTTGTCGTTTGTCCTTTTCAGCTGATTGCTCAAACAGCGTGGGGAGAATGAGAAAAAGAGAGTATTGCTTAAAATGACTCTCCACAGCTGACAAAGCAGAAGAATTGAGCAAAATGCCTGTTTTTAACATACATAGCAGACCACTGCTCAAACTAATACACAGCCCAGCTCTCCAGCATCTTTTTCTTCCTAAGACAGAAAAAAAAAGAATTCTAGTTAGGTAACAATGAGGTTAATTAGTTCCAGTTACCTCTCTGTGATTGCAAGTTACCAGAAAATTGCCCCTACCTTGACCATGAGACATGATTGTAACTCTGAGCTTGTCTGAGCTACAGCTGTGATACTGCCTCTGGCAAAGACAACACAGCTCCTGTTTCACACTTCTAGGTGGTTATTGGAGCCCCTGGGGTACCCGATGCGGGTCTGTCTGACCGGAGGGGTAGGTCACCAGAGAGCTCTGCTCTGAGAGCATCCAGGAACCCAGAGGGTGGAGGAAACCATGGAATTTGGTTCAGGTTACAGCCAGCCCAGCAAGGTCAGGCAGTCACTGGCATGTTTGAATCTCGCAGTGCAAAGTAAAAGGGTTAAGCTTAAACCAGAAAGTGCTTTAATTGTGCAGTTTTGTAAATAAAAAAATAAATCACAATAAAATAGCTCTTGTGCATAGACCCCCCCAAACCCCTTCCAATTAAACTTACACTTCTTCCTTGAATACGTCCAGTGTGATCTTCACGTCGTCACCAGACTGCACATCTTCAGTGCTCAGTCCCAAGGTTTTAAGAGCTAGAGTTAAGGACAGAGAATTTCCCACTCAAGTCTTTGAAAGATAATTTAACACCTTACAGTGACCGAGGGAAAACAAAAGGCAAACACGTGTAACTTGAACAGATGGAACTGTTCTGGCTTCCCAGGTGCCGGGCTGTGCACCGGCAGGTGTGGATGCCCCTACAGGACCCCCGTGTGTGGCT